>PVIR01003085.1:38349-65502 GCA_004026965.1 Petromus typicus
CCTCCTGCCTCTGCCTCCCGAGTGCTGGGATTACAGGCGTGAGCCACCACGCCCGGCACTGTGGTATGTGGTACTGGTTGCTGCTGGGTGTGGGTCTCCACACCCAGTATTGTTATATGGTTACCGGGGAATCGAACCCGGGTCCTTGCGCTTGCGAGACAGGCGCCGGAACCACTGAGCTAACTCCCCGGCCCTGAAAATAATAATTTTGATAAGAATGTTGTATAATATCATGTCAATTTATCTACACATTCTTCTGAAACATTATTGGCTGTTTTCAGCTAGCAAGATTTGAGTCATCCTGTGTAAAGGTGGAGGTGTGGGTCTGTCTGTTGGAGGACACAGATCCAGTGTTCATAAATGATATTTCTTCCTTCTCCTCTTCAGGGAATAAGAGAAGCTGAGCAATACCCTCAGAACTCTAGCTTTTGTCAGCACTAAAATCAATAATCTCTTGTTTTAAAACGTTAAAACTTAATGAAAAATAATTTTAAAAGCAAGAAGTAGCCAATTGGAAGGAACCTCTCTATATAGCTGAAAGATTTTTAAGGGATAAGCCTCACAATAGATTACATGAGTAGGATACAGCTGTCTCTTTGGGCAACCTCCTCCATGTATTAGCATGTAAAAGTCCTGTTTGATTGGGGCTCGCTAGCTTTATGAGAAACTTCCCAATCTTTTCAGTCTAAAGGAAATAAAAGAAGCCTGCCTGTAAAAACTCTGGGAGATCCTAGTTTTTAAGGCTATTTGACAAATACTCTCTCTTTTCTAACCGGCTGTGTCTCACCCCCACTATGCCTCATGCCCCAGAATTTAAAGTCCACTGATTTGGCTTCTTTAGAGAGTTTTCTACAGAGAGGATGGAAGATTCCAGGGCAAGAGAGGAGAGCTGAAGAGACCATCTACTCCTTTATTTTCAGACAAATCCTGTGCACTCACTCCTCCCTTCAAACCTACTGAGGGCTACTTGTCTAATGGTTCTGGAACTCCAGGGCAGGTGATCTTTAATTTTTTTTTTTTTTTTAATTTGGAGAAAGCATTTCTCTACATTGCCCAGATTGACCTTGTACTTTCAGTCTTCCTCCCTTATGCTTCCAAATAGCTGGGATCACAAATATACACCAATATGCCCAGTTTTAGGTGGCTTTTAAAAGTAAGATTCAAGGGGAAAAGAGAGATAATGTATTTGTTAGGACTATCATGTTTACCACTAAACCATTCTCTTTATCTTTTTCTACACTTTTTGAAATTTCATCTTTTATATATCAAATATTTATTTTGGTGTGCAAAGAGAGGAGAGGGTCTAAGGTGAATCTCATGCTACACTGGAACTAGCCAGAGGCTCATCATTCAGTACAAGAGCTCGCCTTTTATCTTGTGTATAACACAAGTACAGCATACTTTCATGAATCAGAAATGGTGTCACAAAAGTTACAGAATTTTCTCTGGCTCCTAAAAATCAGATGCATAAAGATGTATAAGAGAAGTTACTGAGGTGTAAGTAATAATATATGGAACTCTGTGGAAATGCAAAATGAATGCAAATGAAAAACAAAGCTTAAAAGATCTAGGGCCAGGTCCTAAGAGACAATTTATGACCTGCAGAAAATTTGGATTTTATACGCAGGACAACCAAATCTGAACCCTAACATTTTATATGCTACACATGACCCATCCTATTACCAACAGACTGAGTAGCTTTGTTTGGTCTTCTTTTCCACATTTACTTTTTCAGCTTTTATTGTTCCAAGACAACTTATTTATGGCTCCATTGATGACTCTGAAATCTATGATTTTTGTGTTGCATCTAATTGTGGCCCCACTGAAGAATTACTCATCTAATACACGCTAAGTGGTCTCTGTACACACACCTAGCTAACTGAGAGACTCTACAGCGTATATAGGTAGACACAAAAGTGTAGGCATAGACAAGGGGGAACAATGAAATGTCAGGTGAAAGATTAAGAATTAAAATCTCAGAAAACACATTAGCAACTGTAAAATGTGAGGAAGATGAATTCTGCAGTTCAAAGAACTTAAAAGCCAGGAAAGTTATTCCTACCACCATCAACAACAAAAGAAAATTCAGAAAAATGTAACCAAATTCATAATGTCTATAATGTAGCCGTTAAATGTCCAGTTTTTGTATGTATGTATATTTACAAATATACATGTACATATATATCACAAGAAAGTATGATCTATGTTCAGGAGAAACATACTCATTAGAAATTTTAAGTGAGCCTAGACATTTGATTATAAGAAAAACTTCAAAACAACTATTACAAATAAGTACAAAGACATAAAGAAAATGATCATAGTAATGACTCAAAATATAAAGTCTATAAGTGGAGAAATAGAAGTTACAAAAAAGAAAATTCTTCAAAAATTAATTTTATTACAATTGTATAAATGTATGGCAGACAATATAATAACTCTATACATGTATTCCTCCTGTAATGATCAAAGTAGTATATAACATTCTAAGGTTGAAAAGTACTATGCTGAATCTTTTTTAAAATTATTAGTATTAACTGTGTATTTGAGAAGTTAAGGGAGGTATCAGTGAACTTGAAATAGAGGAATAGAAAAACTTTAATCTGAAGAGCGAAATGCAATAAACAAAGAGGAAAAATAAATAGAGCTTCAAAACTTTGTGAGATAATACTTTAACACCAAACATATAACAGGAGTTTCAGAAGAAGCAGAAATATAGGATGAGATAGGAAAAAGATTTCAAGAATTGATGGCCTCAAATTTCTCAAATCTGATGAGAAGTATAAGCTCACAGATTTAATAGAGACACAGAGAAACTCTTGAAAGGAGGAAGAAAATATGAACAAGATTTTCTTCTTGTCTTTATCTACATGTGAATATTTTCCTGACATACTTTAGGTTTGAGGTTGAAAATGAAAAAATTTGATGGTAAAAATAAAAAAGGAAGTAAAGCTATGTATACAGGGGCTAAGGGTTGTGGGGGGAGGGAGAATGGGAAAAAATGAGAATTAAGTGGTGTCATGTACTGATAGAAATTCTCAGTGTTGATTGTGATCATAACATGTATATAAAATATATCAATGAAACCAATTTTAAAAAAGAAAATCAAAGAATAAAGAAAGAGATACGATGTAACTGGTAATGTATATAGCAGTTGGAGTGACTAAATTAGTCAGAACAGAATTTAAGACAAATATTTCTAGAGACAGAGAATATTTCAAGATGATAAAAAGTCAAAACATCAGCCAGGCATGGTGGGGCACATCTGTAATCCCAGCAGTGAGGAAGCTAAGGCAGGAGGGTCGTCATGAGTTTGAGGCCAGCCTGGGCTACATAGCAAGACTCTGTCACCAATTAAATAAATAAATAAATTTTCATACTAGCAATAAAGTCTCTCCTCAACAAACAATCTGCAAACTTCAGCACAAACAATGTAAATAATAGAAACATGAGAAGAAAAAACAACAAAATAATTCCAAAAACTCACAACTTCTCCACAGCTGACCCATGAAGAAAAATCAAAAGCCAAACAAATAAATTAAATGATAGAATAAAAAAAGAAACAAACAAAAAAGGATAGATAAGGTGCTGATGACCTCACAGAAGATATATGTAAATAATGAATTAAATAAACAAGACAGTCAGTGAGCATGTAGAAAACACTAACAAAAAGTTAATTAAGCTAAAAAAAAACCCATACAAAATATGAATAAGCAAATTTAGCAAAAAAATAGAGTTCAGAAAATGTACCATACAGAAATCCAGGAGATGGGCCGGGGATTTAGCTCAGTGGTTCTGGCACCTGTTTTGCAAGCACAAGGGCCCAGGTTCCATCCCCTGGAACCACATACAATACTGGGCATGGAGACTCACGCCCAGCTGCAATCAGCAACACATACCACAGTGCTGGGTGTGGTGGCTCACACCTGTAATCCCAGCATTTGGGAGGCAGAGGCAGGAGGATTGCTGTGATGTGAGTTTGAGGCTGAGCTCAGGGCCAATCTAAACTACAAAGCAAGACTCTCTCTCAAAAAAAAAGAAACCCAGGAGATAGAAAACTCTACTGGATATACAGGCAACAGAAGTGACTAGTGTGAGAACAGTGTCTGAAACAGAAGATAGAGCGAATGTAGATGGCCATGTACTCAGAGATACCTTAAAAACAATAGACTGTTTTAAAAATGAATCCAATAGCTGCTAGATAATGCAAAGTAATCCAGTTAATTAAAATTAAAATTAGTGAAAAATCAAATGACACCACAAATGACATTTAAAAAATTGTTTACAAAAAAAATCCTGTTTGCAGAAATGATAGCAGAAAACTTTCCAAGTACTAAAAGAATTTAACATACAGATAAGTGAGATACATACACATAGAACCGCAAATAGCTATAATCAGAAAAGAATTTCTGCATGACACATCACAGAAAAAACCCCAGAACCCTAAAACAGGGAAAAATTGAGACAGGGTCTCACTTTGTAGTTCAGGCTGGTCCTGAGCTCAACTTCAAACTCACATCACATCCTCCTGCCCCTGCTCCCGAGTTCTGGGATTACAGGCGTGAGCCACCACGCCCGGCACTGTGGTATGTGGTACTGATTGCTGTTGGGCGTGAGTCTCCACGCCCAATATTGTATGTGGTTGCCGGGGATCGAACCCGGGTCCTTATGCTTGCAAGACAGGGACCCGAACCACTGAGCTAAATCTCTAGCCTTTTCTTTCAACTTTTGATACCCGGCCCAAAAAAATCTTAATAATTGTTAGAGAAAACCAATTAATGAAGTATTGAGATAAGCCCGTTAGAATTACAGAAAACTTTTCAATACAAATCTTAACGGCCAAGAGAATGAAATGTTTCAAGCTCTAAAAGAAATGAACTTCCAGTCAGGCATGGTAATACCAGCACTTAGGAGACTGAGGCAGGATAATCACCATAGCCTGGAGACATAGTGAGTTCAAGGCCAGGCTGAATTATAGAGTAAGGTCCTTTTCCCCAAAAAACTTCTTATATGTGCTCTCCCAAAACTATCTTTCAAAATTAATGGAGAAATAAGGTGTTTTCACAAGAAAGGGCACCTATAAAAATTTATGACTAGCAAATCAACACTCCAAAGAATTTTCAAGAATATCCTAGAAAGAGACAATGAAGCCAGTAATGCCAAAAAGTGTAATACACCAAATATATTAGGCATGATGAGCAGTTGAGGGAGAAAATAAAGAAACCAGCAACAAGAAAACAATGGTGGGTATGACTCAGTAATTGTTCTAATGTGAATGGTTTCAATTTCCAATCAAAAGACCCAGAATGGCAACTGCATCAATAAACAACACCAAAAGGCATGTTGTATGTAAGAAACACATTTAATAGAAAAGTAATTTTATAGACTAAAAATCAAGTTATTGAATCAAGTTATTCATTACCCCCATCATAAATAGATCAACTAGACAAAAAAAAAAAAAAAATCTCCTAAAAGTATCAGTGCTGAATCACATTTTTTTTTTTTTTTTTTTTTTTTTGAGACAGGGTCTCGCTTTGTGGTTCAGGCTGGCCCTGAGCTCAGCCTCCAACTCACATCACAGCAATCCTCCTGCCTCTGCCTCCCGAGTGCTGGGATTCCAGGGGTGAGCCACCACGCCCGGCACTGAGGTATGTGGTACTGGTTGCTGCTGGGGTGAGTCTCCACGCCCAGTATGGTATGTGGTTACCGGGGAATCGAACCCAGGCCCTTGTGCTTGCAAGACAGGTGCCGGAACCACTGAGCTAACTCCCCGGCCCTGAACCACATTTTTAAATAAAGGGACTTAATAGATGTCTCCATAGTATTCCACCAATAGCAACAGAATACACATTTTTCTTAGCAGCTCACAGAACTGTCTCCAAAATAGACCACAGAAAGCCAGCCCATAAAACATCCTCAAGTGAAGGCAAAAGAACTGGAAGTGTCCCATGTATACTCATTAAATTGTAGAGCAAGAAAACTAGTTATCAGTGGCAAAAGATACCACAGAAATGATGCAAACACATGGAATTTAAACAATACCTTCTTAAATAACCAATGGATCACAGAAGAAATTAATTAGTTGGGCGTGGTGGCTCACACCTGTAATCCCATCACTTGAGAGGCACAAGCAGGATGATTGATGTGAGTTCAAGGCTGGCCTGGACTATATAGTGAGTTCAGGGCCAGCCTGAACTACACAGCGAGATCCTACCGAGAGAGAGAGAGAGAGAGAGAGAGAGAGAGAGAGAGATTGAGATTAAACAGTTCCTAGGACCAAATGACAATAACAATGCAGCATACTAGAATCTATAGGACTCACAGAAAGCCTAAGACACAAGACTCCTAAAATAATACTGTGCTGAGCACAGGCTCTGAGGAACTATGCTGATATATTTCATCTGCAGGGTTAATAGTACTTTTAGCAATTTGAAAACAACACGATGCAGTGTTTAATTGATTCCACCATACTACTTACTGTCTCTTTGAGTGTTTCACTTTTATTTCTCTGCTCATTATCTTTACAGTTTTGAAGCTTGTTGTCAAAAAGCTTAGTCATTCTATCAAGGTCTGTAAATAAGCATTAGCCCTTGCCAATTTGTTCCCAAAGTCTCGGACCCTAGGAATAAATCTGTAATCTAAACCCGTATAGTTTATAGAGGTTTCAGTCCACCATCAGCTGGCTGGAGGGCAGAGTGGTTTGGCAGAGGAACTTCACAGTGAAGAACAGTTCCTGGCAGCCCCAAGGTAGCAAAACCCTTGTGGAAACTAGCATTATTCTGACTCTAAAACCAGAAAAGGACTCAGTTTAAAAAAAGACTTCAGGCCAATCTCTTTAATGAGCATAACATTAAAATTCTCAAGGAAATTCTGGCCAACAGAAGGCAATAAATCATCAAAAGATTCATACATTAAGATCAAGAAGACTTCATCCTAGGGCTGCAAGGAGAGTGCAACAAATGCAAGTTAATAAATGGAATATATTATATAAATAGGAGCAAGAACAAATATCACATCATTTCAATAGATGCAGAAAAGGCTTTGAGAAAACCTTTCCATCTAGTCATAATAATAAAGAAAAAACCTGAAGAAAATTTGTATAGCCATTTATGCCAAACCAACTGCCAGCATCATATTTAATGGGGAAAAAAATAAAGATAAATGGAGAAAAGCTTACAGCTTTCCCTCTAAAATTGGGAATGAGATAAGGATGTCCACTATGACCACTGCTGGCCTGTATACTACCAGAAACATTAGCAAGAGCAATTAACTGGAGAGAAAAAGATTTGTTTAAGAAAGAAAAAAGTCAAATCATTCATTAGCAGTTGACAAAAAAAATTCCTCCAGATGACTCCTAGAATTAATAATGAAATTCATTGAGATAATAGGATATGAAATCAACACCCAAAAATGAACAACTTTCCTATACACCAATAATGGACTCCCTGAAAGAGAGTAAGAATACAATACTACGGCCAGGGATTTAGCTCAGTGGTTCTGGTGCCTGTCTTGCAAGTGCAAGGACCCAGGTTTGATCCCTGGTAACCACATACCATACTGGGCATGGAGACTCACGCCCAGCAGCAATCAGTACCACATACCACAGTGCTGGGCGTGGTGGCTCATGCCTGTAATCCCAGCACT
This sequence comes from Petromus typicus, assembly GCA_004026965.1. Taxonomy (NCBI): domain Eukaryota; kingdom Metazoa; phylum Chordata; class Mammalia; order Rodentia; family Petromuridae; genus Petromus; species Petromus typicus. Next base: position 45,991 of record PVIR01003085.1, read on the forward strand.
CGGGATGCAGAGGCAGGAGGATTGCTGTGATATAAGTTGGAGGCTGAGCTCAGGGCCAGCCTGAACTACAAAGCGAGACCTTGTGTCAAAAAAAAAAAAAAAAGAATACAATACTATTCACAGTAGTATCAAGAAAAATTAAATACTTATGAATTGCCTTAACTTAAAGAAGTGAAAGACCTCTACAATGAAAACCATAGTACTACGTAAAGGAACATGAGAGCAGGACATGAGAATATGGAAAGATACGCACTCTACTTGGAAAAGAACCACAACTTATTTGTCCAGTCTCCAGTTGACGGACATTTTGGTTGTTTGCAGTCTACTTGGATAGGCAAACAAGTATTGTGAAAATGGCCATCCCTCCAAAGCTGATCCCTGGCTTTAATAGTCTCAGTCAAAACACCAACTGCATTCCTCCCTGAACTACAGAAAACAATCTTAAAATCCAGAAGAAACCAGAATTGCCCCGGAATGGCAAATGTAACTCTAGACAAGACCAAACCAAGAGGCGTCACAATCCGGGATGTTAACTTAGGTGGTAAAACTATATTGATAAAAACAGCACAATACTGGCACCAAAACAGACATATGGATCAATAGAACATAAAGAGGATACAAAAACAACCTCTTAAATATTCATCCATTTAATTTTTGACAAATCGACCCAAAGACTATGCTGGAATAAAGCCTCCTCAGAAAATGTTGCTGGGGAAGCTGGCTAGAAACATGTAGAAGACTGAATCTAAACTTGTATCTTCCATCATGTACTAAACTAAAATCAAAATGAACCATTAAAAGAAAAACACTTAATTTTCTGGAAGATAAAATAGGTGAACCTCTTACAATTAGTGTAAGAAAGGACTTTCAGAATAGAACCCAAGTACAAAAGAAGATTAGAGAAAAAATGAATAGAAAATAGGGAAACAATAGAAAAAATAAAATCAAATGTCATTTCTCTAAAAGACCAATAAAACTGACAAATCTTTAGCTACGCTGACCAAAATAACTGAGGACACTAATTATCTAAGTGGAGGATGAGAAAAAAGACATCATTAGAAACCTTACATAAATTAAAACAAAGTTTTTTGGTTTTTTTTTTTTTTTTCAGACATGGTCTTGATTTGTAGTTCAGGCTGGCCCTGAACTCACTATGTAGCCCAAGCAATTCTCGAACTCACAGCAATCCTCCTGCCTCTGCCTCCTGAATGCTGGGATTACAGGCGTAGGTCAGCACACCCAGCACTGTGATGTATGGTATCGGGGATCAAACTCCGGACCTTGCACTGCCAGGCAGCCACCGGAATCACTGAGCTAAATCCCCGGGCCAGAAAGTTTTTAACTTCACACCAACAAAATCGTTTCAAAAAGAAATTGAAAATTCAAAATTAGCGCTAGCACAGCTCACTTTTAAAACACTTGTCTAGCATGTGTTAAACCCTAGGTTCAATCCCCAGGACTGCTGAAAGAAAAAAGGAAAAAAATAATGATGGTGAACTCTTGTATTCCTAGTGCTCTGGGAAACAGCAGGGGAAACAAACTCTAAGACAGTCACGCTCCAAAGTGCATAAGAAAAGCTGGATATTGGCTTCACGGAAGATGAAGAAACTTTGTGTTTCTAATCACTCAACTCCGGGTTACCCATCAGACAGAAAAGACAGGAAGTGAGCAGAAGTCCTATTTTTAGGTGCAGAATCACAAAGAGAAACTGTAGTGCCAGGGTGCAATACAAATATCTGAAGATCCAGAGCAGAACCTTGTGGAGCAGGGAGGGAAATGGAGTGCTTTTAAAAGTATTATTTAGAGGGCTGGGGATATAGCTCAGCGGTTCCGGCGCCTGTCTTGCAAGTGCAAGGACCCGGGTTCGATCCCCGGTCACCAAATAACAATACTGGGTGTGGAGACTCACGCCCAGCAGCAACCAGTACCACATACCACAGTGCCGGGCGTGGTGGCTCCCGCCTGTAATCCCAGCACTCGGGAGGCAGAGGCAGGAGGATTGCTGTGATGTGAGTTTGAGGCTGAGCTCAGGGCCAGCCTGAACCACAAAGAGAGACCCTGTCTCAAAAAAAAACCTTAAAAAAAAAAAGTATTATTTAGAAAAACAGAAATAAACTTGAACAATAGATGGAGGAGTCTTGGGCAAGGTAAACAGTGGAGGCTCCAGCTTGAACTGACAATCCGAAGGCTAATTCTGGACAAGAGACACAGAAACAAGTTCCACAAGGAACCAAAAACCCTTTCTTGGATTCCACCAGAGATCACTCCTTCCCAAGTACCATCAAACTAGAAATCTGAGGAGCTGAATCCAGCCTCCACCCCCTCATCCCAGACAGGGTGGAGGCCAGGAAAAAGAACTAAAGCAGGTATTGCACAAACCAATCCAACGAGGCTAAAGCCAAACATTGCTGAGATTAAAAATCTGGGTTTTGTAAACCTATCCTTTCTGTGCTCTCATATTTACTTTCTTTTTCTTCCAATTAAAAAAAGAAAAAAATCCCCATCAAGTCCCAGATGAACCAACAGGAAGACTGTCTTCACACACCTAAGTCAGATAAGTAATGGAAACAATCTGGAGGTAGATAAAGTGGGGTAGAACTAGGAATGGAAGGCTGACAGGAAGCAGGACGAGGCAGGCCTGAGCAGCCGGCCATCTTGACACGTTCCTCCTAGGACTCCCAGTTTATCTTTCTGTTCTTCCTCCTGTGCTCTGCACGGTGGCCTTGGGCCAGAGGTGAAATACGCTTTGTGAGTTCCCATTGTCAGAGTGAGAGGAACACAAATAAAAGATCGCCTCTACGGAATTCTGAAATGTTTATTATTCTAAAGAAAAGCATTTGTCTTCTCTCCAGAGGAAATCCTGTCATCTTATCTTGGAAGTGCCCCTGCAATAAGGAGTCTCTGTTGCCTTTAGAAGGGAAAACCAGGAGCCCAGGACCTCCACAGGTGACCTGGGTGTGGGCACCCATCCAGGGCAGTGCCTGAGTTCAAATCAACCAGTGCAAAAATGCTTAGGCAGTTAAAACAACTTGAAAACAAACTCTCTTACCTGATCCTTCCCCTAGTTCCTGCCCTGTCTTTTCCTCCTCCACCCTTCCTAGGTAGCAGGATGTTCCATGCTACAGCCTTGAATAATGCATCAGAGGTCAACCCCAGAGGTGAGAAATGGAACTCATAGACTGATTTTGCTGTGAACTCCGAGTGCATTTGAGTCGAGCAAGGATAGTACAACCTGGCTTGCCTTTCAGTTCACCCTGTCTTGCTGGCAGAAGGTATCTCGGTACTCTTCTGGAAATATAGCTGCTGTCACGATTATGAAATTACCTAGTGATTGATTAAGGGACTTTAAAAAAGTTTATTCCTATTTTTTAAGAATATACTTTCTCCTCATGAGTTAAAATTTTAACATTGTTTCTTTAATCATTTCTGCAGAACACAGGCAAATAGTAGCACTAATGAAATGTACTATTTTCTATGATTAAATAAATATATAACAGTCCTATGCCTGTTTTTTCGTGTGTGTGGTTTGGTTTTGTTTTGTTTTGTTTAGACAAGGTCTCACTGTGCAGTACATGCTAACCTATAATTAACTATGAAGTCCAGCTTGGCAGTGATTTTCCTGCTTCAGCCTCCCTGGGAATACAGGGTATGTGTAGGATTAGAGACATATAAGATTAGAGACATTTACTCTACTGTTTATCTTTATCTTTTCTTTCAGTTGTGTGTGTGTGTGTGTGTGTGTGTATGTGCGTGTGTGTTTGTGTGTGTGTGTTTCAGACAGGGTCTCGCTTTGTAGTTCAGGCTGGCCCTGAGCTCAGCCTCCAAATCACATCACAGCAATCCTCCTGCCTCTGCCTCCCAAGTGCTGGGATTACAGGTATTGTGATATGTGGTACTGGTTGCTGCTGGGCATGAGTCTCCACGCCCAGTATGGTATGTGGTTACCAGGATCGAACCTGGGCCCTTGAGCTTGCAAGACAGGCGCTGAGACCACTGAGCTAAATCCCTGGCCCTTTCTTTCAACTTTTGATGCTTTCTTCTTCCAAAATAACCTCCCAAGGTAAACTTAGGAACTGAGCGCATATTTTGTGTTTATCTTGTTTGCACAGGATCCCTTTTCAGTCTTGTCCATAACACATTCATGCATCCAAACCAAAAGAAAACACACTCATAGGTTTGAATAGGGTAATCTGAGCTGATGTAACCTTAATTTTATTACCAATAGTTGGAGCTTTTTGTAAAACCAGAGTTTAATGGACTTAGAATCTTACAAAATATTCCCAAAATACAAGGATTTTGTAATTAAAATGTAAAAAGTTTCTGTAAAAGAATTTTCTAAGACAAGGTAGTACAGAATTTAGTAGTGAAAAAGTCAAAAGACTGAAATCTTTGGAGAATAAGGAAAGCACGAGAACTGTGAGACAACTCATTCTTCAGCCAAACCAGGTCCCCTTTTACTTTAAGCTTATATAATTTTGTCACCCTGACTATGTGCTAGAGCTCACTAGCATGCTTTGCCAAACCTTAATCCCTTTATTCACTTTATTTTGTATGTTTTGTAGCACAGTAAGTCTTCAATTTACGAATGAGTTCTGTTCTGGGAGAATGTTCTTAATCGGATTTATTCGAAAGTTCGACAAAGTATGTCTCATACAACTTTGACACCAATGTGCAGTGGAAAGCCCAAAAGCACAAAGCACATCCCCCTGCTTCCAGACATCCTGAGCTCTGACTGAGCGCCTTATTGTTGTGTACTGTTAACGCTGTGCGGTAAGCACACAGCAGCACCGCTCTGACAATGTTCTGCAGACACGTGAGCTTCTTCCCCAATACGCGCCCATCTACGAATGTCCCTAATGCGAGGTCCACTGGTACCTGTGGAAGTTTTCAACGCGAATGCTGTAAATTGCAAACTTACTGTGCTGGAACTTGAACCCAGGGCCTTGCACATGGCAGGTAAGCCCGCAATGTCTGGCCTGCATACTCATCGGTTTTTGTTTATTTTTATTCTGAGACAGGGTCTTGACAAGCTGCCCAGGCTGGCCTCAAACACAATTGCTATCCCCCTTCCTTAGCCTCCCAAGTAACTAAGAAGGACTCCCTTTAAATCATAGGTAAAAAAATTATTTTTCGGCACGGATAATGGAACTCGGCCCTTTGTGCTTCCACGATAGGCGGCGGTACTACTTGAGCTACAACCCCGGCCCTTAAATTATACAAAATTCTTTTTTCAGTGAAATAATTCACTATTACAGCCAAGAGAAGAGCGCCACCCCAATGATCGTTTCAGCTGTTTGCATGACTTTACACATTTCCTCAATTTACCAACAGTAGACGTTTACGGATCACAAGTGAACCTGGGATATTTCATCAGCTGTGTTTGTGCTTAGTGAGCACATTTGTTTTAGGCAGGTATTAGGAGACTGTTAAGCTCCACAGGTTTGACAAATAGCAGGAGCCCAGTGACTGCTAAGGACCAGTTTGACAGGAACTGGCAGGAAGAGCAGAGAGAACAGCGAAGCCCAGTTATCTTCAGAACTCACAGAAGAATGGCTTGGCTCCTCTCCAGATGAATAATCGGTCTATTCCGGTCTTTATCACACAAACCCACGGGTTTTTCCAAATAATAGTAAATTAGGTGTGGCTCTTTTCTTTCTTTTTACACAGAGGATTTCCTCACGGTCTGTCTAGAAGTTATAATAATATCTATGTATTTTTATTATACATTATGTACCTATGATTAAAAAAAATTTAAAAAACCACCAGGCCTTGTATCAGTTTTTTGATTTAGAGGTGTTTGGGGAATTTTATTTCCAATGTTTTTTTGTTTTTGTTTTTATTTTTGGGGTTTTTTTTTACCTGATTAGTGTGTCAAGACTGTCTTTTATCTTACTCCAAATCTCCCAAATATATGCTTGTGATATACAGTTATAATAAATGAAAGTCACATTGTTCAAAGGGAGGCTGGTTTGAATCCATTCAAAGGGAAAATAGGGTCTGAGACTGCTCCAACATGACCTACAACACACAACTACAGGGCTATGCACATACGTCTTTGTAAGCAAATATCTGCTTCTATGAACATGATCCAGAAGTTCCTGCTTAACATATTTCCAATTTTAGCTGCACTAATTGTCACAATATATTACAACCAAAATCTCAATTGTTAGTTGTGAAGACAAAATAGTCCTTAGGTCAAATTATTTAACTTTCTATTTACTGCATTATTAATCCATTATAAGAAATCAAAGTTTTTATTTTTAGGAGTGAGGAAAATTCTTAATTAACTTTATTTGTTGTTGATAATTAAAAGTCTAAGCCAGGCATAGTACACATCTGTAACCCTAGCACTCCTGAAGGCTGAAGCTCACACTTCTCTTCCTTTCCCTCCAGGCCGCTGGAGGGGATTGGTGGGGTGGGAAGAAGAACAGCGCCATCCTTCTGAAAGAAGTGGGACTAGGAGTCTCTAGTCTTGAGACTAACTGAAAGATCAAGGATTGGAGGGCCTGGATCTCATTTTTACCAAAATGATGGACCAGAGAGAAGAGACCGCAGAAAGGCTGACCCAGTCACATTGGCATTCCAAGAACAAAAAATGAGTATAACTACCAAGCTTCAAGGCTTCTTGTAAGTATGGAATTTTTGTCTGTTGTTACCTGAATTCTTGATATGCTCTTCTATTTTGTGAGCTGTAAGATTCCTGAGAAACACTCAAAAAGAATATTTTTCTGGCACAAAGACACAGAGAGGAGGGAAAAAATAATGTCATTTTCACAATCAAAGAGGGTGAAGAAACTCAAGCCAGGTACCAAGGATAGTAACAGAAGCCAGCTAAGGTCAGCTTTGTATTCTCTGGGAGATGCAGATACACACAGGGAGCAGTCTGGAGATGAGCCAAGGCCTCTGGAGCTGGCATTAGCAGAAGAGCATGCTGCTGAAGCAACTGCTAGTTTCTGGGCAGGAATAGATGGGTGCAATTAACTGAGGTGGAAAAAAGATCAGATATTGATGAAGATTTTTTTTCCATCTGATATTGATGGATATTTGGTAGGTTCCTTAAGATCATAATGTTTCTTTTCCCTAAAAATATCTTGTTATAATCTCATTCTGATTTTCCATCTGTCTTATTCTTGATTTCCTGTGGCTGCAAAGCATCAAGCTCCATGTGATTGCCTGAATGTAACCCACCCATACTGCCAGCCACACGTCAATATTTCCCTTCATTTCCTCCAAGAAAAAGAAAAGAGACAGGAAAGAGGAAAAAAGGGAAAGACAGAATTGTGTCTGGCTTTGTCGTGAAGATGAAATGAAATAGCAGCTATACAGCTGTTAGCAGACTGCCTAGCTGAGAGCAGGCGGTAGCTAAATTCTGTTTTTCTTATTCCTTTGTTATACAAGTGTCTGCAATGGAGGTTAACCTAGATGTAGAGAGGGATGGCGGAGACAGCTGGATGCCCACGGCATCTGGTGTCTTCAGGTGCCACCTTGGATATTTCAGCCTCATCGTTTCTGGGGCTTCTGACTACGTCTTTGACCCAAGTGCTCAACTGATCAGCTCTGTGTGTGCTTGGATTTCAGGCAACAAGTGATTCAGTTCTCTTCAGGTCTGTGTCGTACAGCTACTGACTCTGAGACGTCCCTGTGGTGGCATCTGAGACATCACAGGAGCTGTGCAGGTGAAATTGAAAAGAAGTGAATGCCTTTTTTTCAAGTGGGAAAAATGAAATGGTTCACATACACACACACACACACACACACACAATTGGTGGAGAAAGTGTGCACATGCCAATTTTTGTTTAAAACTTTCATTTTGAAATATCTAGTGTTGAGATCTCATTTCAGAAGAGCAGTACGAACAACCTTCAGCCACAGTCCTGACGGTTGTAAATGTTCACAACTGTGCATTCTTAGCGTTTTTCCAGCCCTGGGGTTTGCAAGCTGTTCACTTAAAACACTCTTTAAATGGCTGCCTTCTTGTTTGGCTGATTCGGTAGCAACTGAAGATCCTAAGGTTTGAGCATATGAAAGACTGTCTGCTGCCTATGCTAGAAACAATAGCACCTAAAGTACAGACTTAAGAAAAATTTAGGGACTACTGAATTATCCTTAGGACTTAGCATTACCTCTGAGATGTTCTTGGTGTTTAAAAAAAGCATATTTGTCACAAATTTAGTTAACGGCTTACAACTGAACATGTCCGTATATTGCTTAGCTATGTAACCACTGTAAACGTCTGCATGATCTGGGATTTTGTTTTTGTTTTGAAATGGGAGCTCTTTTGTTTACACATTCATTAATAACTAAATACTGAAACAAAAGTGAATTCCCGAGAAGATGCCCCTCATCTTCCAGGACACAGGAATAAGCAGTCGAAGCTCTCTTTTCCTTATAGGACAGGCCGCTGTGAGACACAGCCGTCTGAGCTCTGACCTGTAAAATCAAGCAGCCCGCTGGGCTTGACCCCAGTGTCAGCAGCTCAGCGAAGGCCCGAGCACTGGCTCTTTTTCCTTCCTGACTTTGTCCTTCCTGATAAATCCCAGCAGATAATCTTTTGCCTCTGGCTCTGCAATCTGTGAGTTCAGGTGAAGGCATTGACCACATCCATTATCCACTTCTGTGTAAGAGAGCATTTGGAACTTTGAGCTAACTAAACATTTACCCAGAGTCGAAACTATAATTTCAATCTTCTTTGTCATTAGGTTGGATCATATGTCTAAATTATAGCTAAGCTGACATATATCTTATGTGTTATAATAACAGATTATGAACTATCCAGATGTTAGATATCATGTTATGTAGAGAGATGCAATCAGAGAAGTGTCCTTAAAGGAATGAGAGTGCCCTTCTCCTGCTCTTTCTTTTCCTCTTTTTCCTTTGAACTTATTTCCTCTGGCTAGAATGTGGAGTTGCTGGCTGGAACTGGGGCAGGTACCTCTGGCTGTGAGGCAGAGGCTACCTATTGAGGATGGTGAAGCTGGAGCTCATAACTGGGCTAATCCTGAGCCAGTTCTAGATGATGGGCTGAATATATTTTTAAAACCACTATTATTTATGGCTTACTATCACTTCCTGCTGAGCTTAATCCTAATTGTTCAAGTGGAAAATTCACTTTTTTTTTTGAAAATTCACTTTTTAAGTGAATAAAATGAGGTAAATGGAAGAAAAATACCAAGAGGTGTTTTATTATAGCACGTTATATAGCAGTGCTGGTTTTAGAACACAAATCTGTCTGGATCTAATGACCAGTATTTTTACTATCTCTTACAAATTTAGATTATATGAGCCAGATAGTCTGTGACTTGACTGTCCTCGAGAGAATAGAATATTCACAGTCCAGATGATTGTAACAAAAATAAACACAGTGCTCCTTGGTCACCAGCCTGGCCACATTAGTAGGAGTTACTAATTGCAGTTGAGTGTGCTGTGGGTTGGCACCTGGGCTACGGTCTCTAGAAATCTCAGAACCTAAAGAAATTACACCCTACAGAGGATGGATTAGAAAGGGGTTGACCATCACTGTGAAAGCCCAGTTTGAAGGTTTATTAGCATCCAGGATCAAATCCATGATAATTAGAAGAATTAGGGTAGACAGAATGGTTTGGAAGACTCTTAGCAGATAAGATTAGTAGAATTCAGCTATTGCTGAATAGTTTGATATTTTTGAATATCAAACTTAAATAAGTTTAATATTATTTTTAGGTTGGAGAAGGGTGATTATTTAAAAATTATTTCACAAATGAAGATGAAATATAATCAGAAGGAAAAAGAGAAAGAGGAGTTTTGGTAGAAAAGATGATGGGCTCAACCCTGGGCAGGCTGAGTTTGAGATATTTCTGGGCATTAAGTAGAAAAGCCGAGAAAGTGATGAATACAGTATTTGAGCCTAGTCAAGGAGAAGGATCAGCTTGAGCACTTTCAGTGTGCTATTTTCATTTTCACTTAAGACACTGGTCCTAGTAGACTGAGCTTTTTTTTGGTTTGTTTGTTTGTTTGTTTTTGAGACAGGGTCTCGCTTTGTAGTTCAGGCTGGCCCTGAGCTCAGCCTCCAACTCACATCACAGCAATCCTCCTGCCTCTGCCTCCCGATTGCTGGGATGACAGGCATGAGCCACCATGCCTGGCACTGTGGTATGTGGTACTGACTGCTGCTGAGCGTGAGTCTCCATGCCCAATATTGTTATGTGGTTACTGAGGATCGAACCCAGGTCCTTGTGCTTGCCAGACAGGCGGTGGAACCACTGAGCTAAATCCCCAGCCCTTGGTTGGATTTTTGATACAAGGTCTCACTCTGTAGTTCAAGCTGGTCTTGAACTTACTATGTACTACAAGCTGACCTGAAACTCACAGCAATCCTCCTGCCTCAGCCTTTCAAGTGCTGGGATTATAGGCATGCACCAACACCCTCAGCCAGACATGGTTTTTAAAATCCAAACATTAACAATGTAACTGCTGAGCTGGTGGTATAACTCAGTGGTAGAGTGCTTGACTCGGATCTATAAACATCTTGGGTTCAATCCTTAGCACCCCCCCCATAAGACAACAATATAACTGCTCTTTAGTACTAAAAATAAAAGTTATACTGAGATCACAGTAGGGCGGTCAGTTCTGGCAGATATCTAGAGGGTTGAGTGAGGCTGGAACAGCCATTTCCTCCCATAATGGCTCATCCATGTGGTTGTTTGTGGAAGGCCTTTTGTCGTCACTGATGACAGAGGCTTTCTGCTTTCTACTTGTCACGATGTGGGCTCCTTTCTAGCTTGCTTTAATATCCTCAGTACGTAGCTTCTGCACTGCCCCAAAGTAAGTGATTCCAGAGCCAGTGAGCAGCAAGCTGCAGTACCTTTTAAGATCTGGTCTCAGAAGTTTCATACTCTCTCGGCATATTCCTGTTGCTATGGCTTCTATGGTTGATACACGTGTTCCTCAAAGGCTTGTGTGCTAAAAGCTTGTTTCCCAGAGTGGTGCGGTTGGTAGGCGCCGTATCTTTAAACAGTGCAGCCTTACAGGAGGTCCTTCAATTACCGGGGGCATGTCTCGGATTCTGGCCTCTCAGTCTCTCTGCTGCCTGGACCATGAGGTGAACAGTCAGATCTTTCACACACACCCCTGCCTGATATGACATTCTCAGCAGAGCCCAAAGCAAGAGGACCACTTGATCTTGGACCAAAACCTGCAGAATGATCAGCTAAAATGTGCTTTTCTGTTTATGCTGGTTACATATTTCATTATAGTGATGGACAGCTGACTGATACAGCTGGGCAACTTATAAATAATAGAAACTTCATTTCTCATAATCCTGGAGGCTGGCAATTCCTAGATCAAGGGTGGGCAGGTGTGGTGTCTGGGGAGAACTGGCTGACTCTGCCTCAAAGATGTTTATTCCTCCTATGGCACAATGGGGGGAGAGGGAAGAGGGACAAAGAATGTGTGAAGTCTCTTAATTGGCAATTGTTTCTTTTATTAGCATATCTTAATTGTCTTTACCTTTCCACTCTTTTCCCTGACAACTAAGTTTCAGCATGTGAATTTCAGTAGGACACATTCCGATCATAGTGATACAGGGGAGCAAAGCCTCGCTCCCAACCTGACACGAGAGTTTGTGTTTTCTAAAATAGAAGAATGAATTTTAGGAACAATGGAGGTTTGAGTAGGAAAATTTTATTGAGAAAGAAAGATTCTGCTCAAGAGAGGCAGAAGGTGGAACATGGGAAGTTGGGTAACCCACTCACCTCACTTTTCAGAGGGCTTTTCTGGAGCAAAGCCACAAGATAGGCAGGTTTAAGGTGGAGGCTTAAAAAGTGGACAGACTACAATCATCTATTGGTAAAGTGAGGGCTACCAATAAGATTTAAAAGAAATGGCCAAACTACAGTTAACCAATGGGATTACAACAAGTATAGCTGCTTAAGAAATACTGATCAAATGGGATCCAATGAGGAATTGAATCACATAACAAGCGTATAGTTTTTTAGTCAGGAGACTTTTCCAGGTAGGTTAAAGTCTTGGCTCTCTACCCTGGGGAATTTTGTAATCACTGCCTCCTGCAGAAGGAGTGGATCTGGATCTTGACCCTCCATCCCATGAGGATAATGGGGCCTTAGTCACTGCTATCTGGAAGTGTAGTTTTTTGTTGATGGTGCTGACCTTTGCTAAGGGTCTGCGTTCTCGCAACTTCCTGGAGGGCCAGTCCTATCTATCTGCCTACCTCATGTCTAACTAGCTTTTCTACCCATAACATTAGCACTGCTGTCCTCTTTGTACTGTTTGTTAACAGTAAGGCACCAGGTCTAGTCAGGAAAGAGGAAAACTAGGTTCCGTCTCTTTAAGAAAACCGCTACAGTCAGGTTTAAATTTTGTACATTAGACACTCCAAAAGTAGTGGGATACTGTCGTCCATAGTAAATAATGGTGTCACATAGATTCAGCTAAATTAATATAATACTAAAATGCCACAAACTTGTAAAGAAAAACTGTCTAGAATACTCAGTGCCAACACTTAGAATAAATAAGTATTAATTTAATAACTTGAATCTACACTTCTCATAAAGCAAGGGAACTCTAACAATGTACAATGCTATCCAAGTCAAATGAATAAATGAGTGGTGATTTGGGTCTTACTTATAATGTGTTATCATAAATAATTCTCTGTACACATACATATGTTTGCATATGTTATAAAATACACAATGAATAATCCTATAGATTACATAATTTTATGTCTGAGAATTAATTTTGCTTTCTTTGCAGTACTGGGGTTTGACCCCAAAGTTTTCACACTAAGCTACATTCCCACCTCACCCCCAAATACTATTTTTTAAAATTCTCTCTTTTTTTTTTGAGACAGGGTCTCACTTTGTAGTTCAGGCTGGCCCTGAGCTCAGCCTCCAACTCACATCATAACAATCCTCCTGCCTCTCTACCTGCCGAGTGCTGGGATTACAGGTGTGAGCCACCATGCCCAGCATTGTGGTATGTGGTACTGATTGCTGCTGGGTGTGAGTCTCCACGCCCAGTACTGTATGTGGTTACCGGTGATAGAACCCAGGTCCTTGTGCTTGCAAGACAGGCACCAGAACCACTGAGCTAAATCCCCGGCCCTATTTTTTTAAATTCTTCAGACAGTGCCTGACTAAATCATTAAGTTGCTCAGGCTGGGCTTTAACTTTTGATTGTCCTGTGTCAGAGTGCTAGCATTGTTGGTATGTGACACTATGCCCAACAAAATCAAATATTTTACATATGTGAATTAGAGTAAGCTTACAGATGTTCTAATTCAGTTTTCTCATCTGATAGGAGAGAAAATTAGGTACATAAACACATTCCCCCCACCCTCACAATTCTTAGTATGTGGCAGAAAGATCCTGCTGAGAAGGCCAATGGAAATGCATTGTTGGAGGAAGGATTCAGTGCTCTTTGAGGTCTTCTTCTAGCCCTGAAAATCTATTCTATTTTGAAACAATAAGTGAGAAAGGCACAGTAAGTGTAACATTCCTGTTCTTTTAATATTGCTTGTAAGTGGGCTGGGGATTTAGCTCAGTGGTTTTGGCAAGGGCCTGGTTTGATCCCCAGTAACCACACACAACAGTGCTAGGTGTGGAGACTCATGCCCACCAACAATCAGTACTAAATACTGCTGGGAGTGATAGCTCGAAACTAACACCAGCACTTGGGAGGCAGAGGCAGGAGGATTGCTGTTAGTTTGAGACTCACCTGGGCTACATAGTGAGCTCAGGGCCAGCCTGAACCACAAAGTGAGACGCTGCCTCAAAAAAAAAAAAAAAAAAAATATATATATATATATATGTATATATATTATATATTGCTTGTAAGTAGGTAATAGAAGAGTCCATAAACTCTTTCAAGGTCAATTTGTAACTTGTTGGTAGGAGTTGGGAATAAAGCCAAGTTTGTAGATGCCCTCATTTAGGCTCTTTCCACTGTTTATTATTTGCTTTTGAAAGTTTTACTGCCATTTACCACTCATGAAATTGTCTTTATGATGCAAGCACAAAGGATTAAGTAGTGATTTTTACCTTGTCTTTTTTGAAGGCCAATATGCTCATATCTGTGAACATATGAATTATGTACTTAGGTAATTTGATCTTAGATATGGAGAAAATAAAGGTAGGAGTAGACTGATGGTTTCATGACTCTTAGTTTAGGTATGTTAACCATTATTCCTCTATTGACTATACTGAAATCTTATAGCTTATATCAGCAATTAAATGTGTATGGTTTACTAGGCATACAAAGTAAATGATAAGATAGTTTTATTTACTTGGCCTAATTTTACTGCAGGCTATTATATTGTTTAACACATTGTGAACACGTACTTAAGTATGCAAGATAACGTGAATAGTACATAACACTGATTTATTATAGAAAATCCTCTTCTATTTTTTGTATGTTTAAAAACAGTTGAAATTTTTTATTCTTATAGCTTTATAAAAAAGATGAATTTTTGTTTATTTGTTTGTTTTGTTGTACTTTGTAACAGAAATTGAACCCAGGGAGCCTGTACCTCTGAACTATGTTACCTTCCCTTTAAAAACATTTTTTTAAAAAAATTTTGAGACAAAGTCTTGCTAAGTTACCCAGCCAGGATGCAAACTTTTGATCGTCCAGTGTCAGGATCTTAAAAGTGTTAGGATTATAGAGTGCACCCCTGTACCTAGCAAAAAGTGAAGGACTTTTTAATCAAAAAACATTTTAGTATATTAAAATGCATTAGATTAATTTATTTTATCTTTCAAAGGAAGATTCATTGCCTTACAGTTCATAGAAGGTTCATTTCATAATCAGCTGGCTCCAAGGCTGGGATGCCAAACAAGCATCACAGAGGAGAAGCAACAGGGTGCACACAGGCAGCAAAAGCAACAGGAGGATTCAACAGAATCTTTTTAAAAACTTTTTATTACATTAGTAACACACTAAGCTTTAAAAAAATAGCAAGTCCTTATAAATTACACCAATACCAACAGTCGCTTAGAATGTATTTTACCTCATCTCGACATTAATATACAGTGTAAACAACATCAAGATGCATCCATCAACACCACTACCCCTCCACATTTATTTTCCTTTCTCCATTTCCCCTCCTTAGTTTCCCTTCTCCCTTGAACATTTTCTTCCTATTGCATAACATCTATTATACATTTTGATTCACACTCACACTTTCAGTTTCTCAGATCAGAGGATTTATTCAGTATTTGCAGTGTGTGCTACTTATTTCACTTAAGAGAATGGCCTCAATGTGTGTTCATTTAGCTATAAATGTCTCAAGTTTATCGTTCTTTATGGCTGAGTAGTATTCCATTTTATTTTTTAAAAATACATCTTTTTATTCAGTTACCTGTTGATGGGCATCTGGGTTGTTTCTATGACTTAACTATGTCACTGTAGTACAATGCTTTTATTTTATTTTATTTTATTTTATTTTTGAGACAGGGTCTCGCTTTGTAGCTCAGGCTGGCCCTGAATTCAGCCTCAAACTCACAGCAGTCCTCCTGCCTCTGTCTCCTGAGCGCTGGGATTACAGGTGTGAGCCACCATACCTGCCACTGTGGTATGTGGCTCTGATTGCTGGTGGGCATGAGTCTCCATGCCCAGCACTGTTGTATGTGGTTACAGGGATTGAACCCAGGCCTTTGCACTTACAAGGCAGGTGTGGAACCACTGACCTAAATCCCCGGCCCAAAGCTTTTAATTCTTTTGGGAATATCCATAGCAGGGAAACAGCAAGGTCAAATGGGACCTTTAATTCTAGATTTTTGAGGAATCTCTATAATGACAGTACTAGTCTATACTCCCACCAACCATGGAGAAGTGTTCCTTTCTCCCACCACCCTGCCAACATTTGTTATTGACTGATTTCGTAATAGCAGCCATTCTTTCTGGAGTGAGGTGCTATCTCAGTGTTGTTTTCATTTACATCTCTCAAATGAATAGTGATGTTGAACATTTTTTCATATATTTATTTGCTGATTCTATTTCTTTATCTGAAAAATGCTCATTTCAGATGCCCATTGTTGGATTAGGTCTTTAAATTTGGTAGAGGTCTAATTTCTTAAAAAATTCTTTGTATGTTCTAGATAGTAGTCCTTTTCTGAGGAACAGCTGGTAACAATGTTTTCCCATGTTGTGGGTTGTCTCTTCATTCTGTTGGTGGTTTCTCTTTCTGGGCAGAAACCTTTTAATAAGAATATCCCAGTTGTTGATTCTTTGTGCTAATTCATGTGTGACTGAGGTTTTGTCCAGAAAGTCTTTTTGTATACCAATATCTTCAAGAGTTCTACTTAGTCCCTGTTCCAGTAGTCTTAGAGTTTTTATTTTATTTTATTTATTTATTTTATTTTATTTATTTATTTTTAGGTTTTTTGAGACAGGATCTTGCTTTGTGGTTCAGGCTGGCCCTGAGCTCAGCCTCAAACTCACATCACAGCAATCCTCCTGCCTCTGCCTTCCGAGTGCTGGGATTACAGGCGTGAGCCACCATGCCCGGCACTGTGGTCTGTGGTACTGGTTGCTGCTGGGGTGAGTCTCCACACCCAATATGTGGTTACCAAGGATCGAACCCGGGTCCTTGTGCTTGCAAGACAGGTGCTGGAACCACTGAGCTAAAACCCCGGCCCAGAGTTTCCATTTTAATATTTAGATCTTTGATCCATTTTTATTTTAGTTTACTATGTGGTGAGAAATATGGATCTAGATTTAATCTTTGGCGAGTTGAGATTATGTTGAGTTCAACATAATTTATTGAAAAGTTTATTTTTCCTGCCGTGAAGATGTTTGGCTCCTTTGTTGAAGATGAGGTGACATACTATATCTGGATTTGTTCTTGTGTCTTCTAATCTGTTCCATTGATTATCAGGTCTATCTCTTTGACAGCACCATGCTGTTTTATCACAGTCCCTTTGTA
Source organism: Petromus typicus (assembly GCA_004026965.1). Lineage (NCBI taxonomy): Eukaryota > Metazoa > Chordata > Mammalia > Rodentia > Petromuridae > Petromus > Petromus typicus. The sequence continues at coordinate 62,909 of PVIR01003085.1, forward strand.
GTAGAGTGTCAAGTTGAAGACTGTCATCCCCCTGCTTTATCTTTATTGCCTAGACTTGCATTTGCTATTCTGGGTCTCTTCTGGTTCTAAATGAATTTTTGGGACATTTTCTCTAGTTCTGTGAAATATGCCACTGGAATTGCAAGTATGGTCATTTTCAGTGTATCCATTCTTCCTACCCAGGAACATTTTCTGATAGCCACTTCCATGTCTGTTTTTTTTAGAGTGCTATAATTTTCAGAGTTGAGGTCTTCACCTCTTTTGTTAGATTGACTCCTAGATATTTCATTTTTTTAAGATGGTATTGTGAAAAGAATTGTTTTGTGATTTCTTTCTCCGTGAGTCTGTTATTCATATACTAGGAAGCTAGTGATTTTGGGGAGTTGACCTTGTATCCAGCTACTCTACTGAATTTAGTTATTAACTCTAGAAGTCTTTTGGTGGAGTTTTTGGGTTTTCCTATATAGAGTATCATATCATCTGTAAATAATGACAGTTTAACTTCTTTTCATATCTTTATTTGTACTTCTTTTTCTTGTCTGATTGTTATCTCTAATGTTTTAAACTATATTTAATATGAGTGGCGATAGTAGACATTCTTGTCTTGTTCCTGATTTTAGTGTGAAAGATCTCAGGTTTGACTGTTTAGTCTGATGCTGGCTCTTTGTTTTTCTTTTAGCTTTTTTGAAACAGGTCTCACTTGGTAGTTCCAGCTAGCCTTAAATTCACTATGGAGCCCAAGGTAGCCTCAAACTCACGGCAGTCCTCCTGCCTCTGCCTCCCAAGTTCTGGGATTATAGGGGAGAACCACCATGCCCGGAAGGTGGGTACCAGGGTACCAGGGATCGAACTTGGGATCTTGCACTTGCCAGGTAGATGCTGGAACCACTGAGCTAAATCCCTGGGCCTGTTTGTTTTTCATAAATGGCTTTATCAAGTTCAGATAAAGACCATCTATTCAAATTTTCTGTAGGCTTTTTATCATGAATGAGTGATGTATCTTCTCAAATGTTTTTCTGCATCTATTGAGGTGATCATATGTTTTTTTCCCTTTATTCTGCTAATATAGTATATTACACTTAGTGATTTACAAATGTTGACCCAAACTTGCATCCCTGGGGTAAATCTCCCTTAGTTGGTTTATATGATCTTCTCATTGATCCTCTGTATTCTATTTGCAAGAATCTTATTGAGGATGTTTGCATCTCTATTCTTTAGGGAAATTAGCCTGTAGTTTTAGTTAGATCCTGCTCTGCTTTCAGAAGAAAATAATACTTGCTTCCCTATATCACTTTGTGAGTACTCCTTCCCTTTCAATTTCATTAAAGGGTTGGAGAGGTAGCGGGATTAGCTCTTCCCTAAATTCTTGTGGAATTCAGCAATGAAACTGTCAGGATCTGGGCTTTTCTCTGTTGGTAAATTTTTAATTACCTTTTCAATTTCCTTGGCTGATATTGGGTTGTTCAGAATTTTGTCTTCTTGGTTCAATTTTGGTAATTCATGTGCTTAGGAATCTGTTCTATGTTTTCCATCATATTGGAGTATAGTTTCTCAAAATAGAAGTTGACAAGCCTCTGCATTTTCTCTGGATTTGTTGGATACAGCAGAACTCTTTTCATTCATAATTACATGAACTTGAGCCTGTTATTTGCTGTTTTTAATAAAGTTAAAGGTTTGTCAGTTTATTGTTTCAAAGAACCAGCTCTTTAATTCACTGATTTTTTTTGCTATCATTCTCTTGGTCTCCATGACATTGATTTCTGTTCTGATCTTTATAATTTCCTCTTTTGTACAAGCTTTGGGTTTATCTTGTACACCTTTTTCTAGGAGTTTGAGATTCAGCATTAGGTTATCTGAACTCATTCTATTTTCCTAATATGGGTATTCACTCCTATGAACTTCCTTCACAGGAATGCTTTCACTGTATCCCAGAAATTGCAGTATGTTGTATTGGCATTATTTCTAGTTGTAGAAACTACCTGATTTCTACTTTAAAAAAGAAAAAAAGGAAGAAGGGTTTATTTCAGCTCATAATAAAGATTTCAATCCATAATTGAGTTGCTCCATGCAGGCTGGCATGGCAGAGGGGCATCACAGTGGAGAAACAGTCCGTGGCAAGCAGGCAGGAGGTGAGGCAGCAAGTAACTACAGCAGTGGCAGCAGAAACGGGGGAAGCCCATCTTCCATCTCTCTTTTGTTATTCTACCCAGGCTGTAAATATTTGAGGCACCCTCCATTCCAGCGTCACACCATTAATGCCAGCATCACTTATTTTTTGGTACATTTTAGGAATACATTGGGATCACATTCCTCATTGAGAATTTGTACCTGTACATGATATATCTTTATTCTTATTTTTTCCCATTTCCCTGCTCTCCTACATCCTCCACCCCTCTGTATACATTAGCTTTATTTCCATTTATTCACTTTTTTACCACCAATTTGTTTCCTTCTTTGCTTTCCTCTGCCCCTACCCACTTATCCTTTTTCTTTGAACCTTTTCTTCTTATTTCACAATCTCTGTCATACATTTTGAACTTCATTTACACCATCAGTTTCTCACACTAGAGAAATGATACAGTATCCCCAACTTG
>PVIR01003085.1:65602-93335 GCA_004026965.1 Petromus typicus
AAAAAAAAAAAAAAGATCCAGAAACAACTCCAGACATACTAAACATCTTTGACAAAGAAGCCAAATAAGTGGGGCTAGAAAAACTGAGTTTCACACTGCCAAAGATTAAATTTAGACCTATGTCTTTTTACCATGCACTAAACTGAAATTGAAGTGGATAAAATATAAACTATTAAGTGAAGTGTGTTAAATATAAACTATTAAGTATTATGTGTACTATTAAATATATTGCATATATAAACTATTAAAACAGAATCACTAAGCCTGCTGGAAGATAGGATAGGTAGAACTCTTGGAAACATGGGCAGAGAGAGAGACTTTAACAAAATTTCAGTAAGATGAAAACTAGCACAAAGAATCAACAACTGGGGGTTTATCTTATTAAAAAGCTTCTACCCAGCAAGGTGACCTACAACGTGGGAAAATAATCTTACCAACAGTTCCTCAAAGGTCTACTATCTAAAATATATGATTTCAACTTTAATTTTATCTATGACTCATTTGTTTGGCCAGGAGGATGTCGTTCAATTTTTATGTTAGTGAAGTTTTTGGAATTTATTTTGCTATTGAGCTCCAATTTCATTGCACAGTGATCTGATAATATACATTTACTTAAGCATGTTCCATGAACTAGCATTTGGTCTGTTTTAGAAAGTGACCAATGTGCAGCTGAGAAGAATGTATATTCTGATTTTGTGGGGTACAACACCCTGTAGACATCTATTAAGTCTATTTATGCAAATAAATAACTTAGTCTGTTGAGTCTATTGGCTCAATATAATATTTGGCTCAGTTATAATATCTCATCACTGATTTTTGTTTAGTTGGATCTGTCCATGACAGTGGAGTAGTGAACCCCCCCCCCCGCCAGTCTTACTGCATTAGTGCTTATTTGATTTTTCATGTCCATTGACATTTGTTTTGTATAGTTGGATGCACTAGCATTTGATGCATATATATTTATGATTGTTATCTATTCCTCTTATATTGTTCCCTTTATAGGGATGTAGTGACTTTCTTTGTCTCTTAATTAGTTTCAGTTTGAAATTATTTTTTCTGCAAATAAGATAGCCACTCTTGCTTTTTTACAGGTTCTGGTTCCATGGTAAATTGTTTTCCATCCTTTTACTTTAAGTCTATGGATTTCTTCTTGAATTAAGTATGTTTTTTGAATATACCATATTGTGGGATTTTGCTTCTTCTTCTTTTTTTTTTTTTTTTTTTGAGACAGAGTCTCACTTTTGTAGGTCAGACTGGCCCTGAGCTCACTGTGTAGCCCAGGTGAGCCTTGAACTTGTATCAAACCTCCTGCTTCTGCCTCCCAAGTGCTGGGAATACAGGCATGAACCACCACACCTTGCACTGTGGTATGTGGTCCTGATTGCTGGTGGATGTGAGTCTCCATGCTGGCATTGTTGTATGTGGTTACCAGGACCAAACCCAGGTCCTTACACTTGCAAGACAGGCGCCAGAACCACTGAGCTAAATCCTCAGTCCAGTTGGATTTTTTTTTATCACTGCTATTTGGAGTCCATTATGCCTCACTTATCTATATATCAGATTATTTTACTCTACTTGGCAAGTTTTCTATTACTACTGTGAACAGTTTTTTTGTGGTTTTTTAAAATGTCATTTGCACCTTCTTCTGTTTATTTACTCCAATTAGTATTATGTTATTCCTCTTTGCATCATCAAGAAGCTATTGGATTGGTTTCTCATTGTTGCTTGTTATTTTAAAGAAATTTCTCTTTTCCTGGTCACTAATTGACATCCTATCTTCTGTGTCTGAGATTCCATACTCACATTCACTGGTTCTACTGTGTAAACTTCCAGTAGTTTTTAACTTCCTGGATTTCCATTTGAATTTGTTTATTAGAGTCCATTTGCTTCCCATGCTGGGATTCCATCAAGTTTCTGAGCTCATCTAGTTTTTTTCGGTGTTTTTCACACTGAATAGATTATCATTATCTCTGTTGTTATCTCAGAAACTCCTTCTGATTTCATTTTTGCCAGATTCCCTTTTGTTGCCAGTCCAGGGACCCCAGGTGGATGAGTTCCAGACTGTTCCATCTCTGATTTTCCTTTTGATGAACCAGAAGTCTGGATTTATGTCTTGTCTGAGTTCCTCCTCATTTTGATTTTTTGTTATTGTGAAAGACTTTAATTTGGTATTTGAAAATTGCTTATTGCCAGAATCACTGTTATGTGAATTTGGAGCTACTTCTTAGATTGTCTTCCTGGTGCAGCTGACATTTGGGGTTTTGGACTGTAGATGATCTTAATACAAATACTGTTGTGGAAATCCTTGGCTTCTACCAAAGTATATTTCCAAAAAAAAAAAAAGGCAGAAAAGCAAGGGTTGTCTTGCCATGCTATCCATGTTCACTTATCTGACAGGTATTTATTGGGTGTCTCATTTGCCATAATTTTTATAAATTATCCTTTTTTTTTTTTTTTTTGAGACTGGGTCTCGCTTTGTAGTTCAGGCTGGCCCTGAGCTCAGCCTCAAACTCACATCACAACAATCCTCCTGCCTCTGCCTCCCGAGTGCTGGGATTACAGGTGTGAGCCACCACACCCGGCACTGTGGTGTGTGGTACTGTTTGCTGCTGGGCATGAGTCTCCACACCCAGTATTGTATGTGGTTACCGGGTATCCAACCCGGGTCCTTGCGCTTGCAAGACAGGCTAAATCCCCGGCCCCCAGATTATCCATTTTTGATTATTAAATACACAACTGTTTCTAGATTTTTGATAGACATTTAACATTCAGCCTGTTCTCAACCTGTCCCATCTTTTTTTCTTAGCTTTATTTTTTAATATCTCAATTTACATTACATCCATACAGTGAAAGCCTCATTTACACATCTTTTCTTACTGCTCAGTCTACCTCCAGTTTCATTTTTTGTTTTTGTCTTTTTACCCTATTACTGGGGATATGATCCAGGGCCTTCTAGCTGCTAGGTGAGGGCTTTGCCACTGAGCTACATCCCTAGGCTTTTTTATTTTTATATGTTTATTTTTGAAACAAGGTCTCAGCAAATAGTCCAGGTTGGCCTCGAAACTGTGATCTTCCTGCCTGTTTCTGAGTTGGTGGAATCACAGGTGTGCACCATCTCGCCTGGCAAGCTCCAGATATTTTAGTAGACTCTACCTCCCTTCTTTACTCTTATAATTTCCCAAGTTCAGATTTCCATCTTATGTGGATCTTTGTAGTCAAGCTAACTATCTAAGGTGTCCCTGGTGACCTCACTATCCTCTCTCATTGTCACTGAAACAGGCATTCCATACCAGTTACCTTAATAAAACATAAAGCAAATCACACTGCTCTTTTTCTTAATAACTCTTATAGATGGATTTTATGTCCTCAGGAGTGAAGGACAAATTCTATACTGCCAAAATGGATCTCAAGTTTCCTTTCTGAAATGGTCTGGTTAGAGCTAACCAGCCCTGTCTTGGTACTCAGCATCCAAGGCCTTTCCCCAGCTTCTCTTCAGGGAATTTCTATAGATTTCTCCCCTCTTGCCTCCTCCTGTAGTGTTCTCTTCTCAAGGTGGTTAATTGCCCTCTTCTCCATGTCCCTGGGCACACCGTGTCTACTTTTGTTATAGCTGTTTTGAACAGCACTGTCTGCCTTTCCCATTGCGAGCCAGAGGGCAGGAACTCCATCTCATTCAAACTAGCAAGGGGCCTATAGTGCAATGTTCTAGATTTAAAAACAAAACAAAACTCCTCCCAAAAAATCTCATAAAAATGAATTTTCTTTTTCTCATACCAGAGAAAAGATGCGATATGTATCTATCTGTGACCTATTTATTTCACTTATGAGGATATCCTCAAGGTATGGGAAAAAATGAGAATTAAGTTGTGTCTTATACTGGTACAAATCCCCATTATGGAGTGCAATCATGATGTGTATATTTAATGTACCAATAAAGATAATTTTTAAAAAATGAATTTTCTTCATTTTTTAATTTTTTGGTTTATTGGTACTTTTAGGTATACATTATGATCTCACTCCTCCAAAACATAAACACTGATTTCTCTACACATCAATTTTTAAAAAATTTTCTTCATTTTTAAGAAGTACTTTAGGATGTGTTAGTGAGAGAAATACTTTATAATTATCACTGGAAACCCAAGTTTCAGAATAAGACAATATATTTCAGATTTTAGCACAATGTCTTAGTAATAGATTCATTTGAATGTTTATTTTATGATTTTATTTTTTCAGTACTAGGTATTGAACCCAGGACCTTCATATAGACTTATAGCCCCATTTTTATTTATTTATTTATTTATTTTTTGACATAGGATCTCCCAAAGTCAAAAAACTGCCGAGGTTGTGCTCCAACTTGCAATATTCCTCTCTAGCTTCCCACAGGGCTGTGTTTACAGGCACGTGCCACCAACTAACATTTATATTTCCTTTTAAAACATATCGCCTCTGATATAAAACTATTTCTTGTAACTATTAATAGCAGAATGATTCTGAAAAAAGTAGTTTTAGCAAATGTATTTGATTCTTTTCCTCCTTTAAACTCTACAGTGTTATAGTAACAGTGAGAAATGCAATTTTCAATTAACTTTCAAATATTTAATTTAAAAGTGCATGTTTGATAAAAAAAAGATAAAAATGTGTATGCCCATAAAATGCTGCCAGCTCAGTTCACCATAATTCTTACTAGAAAAGGGTGGCTTTGCTGTTTTTGTATAATAAGGAATTTATAATTAGTGTAAAATGTACCTTAAGTGAAAATTTTAACACTGTAATAGTAATACCGAAATGAATAACAGAATAAAGAGCAAAATGCCCATAGAATCATTTCCCAGAGAAAGCTATGAGGTTCAATTTTTCTTTTGTCTTAGGCTTAATTTTTAAATCACTGCTGAAATCATACCATATACAGTTTCATACCCACCCCCACATAAAATTATCAAGTCCGTGGTGGTCCGTGCACACCGGTTATTTCAGCACTCACACGTGGAGACAGCAGAGTCACTGTGAGTGCGTGGCCAGACTGAATTACACAGGCCCTACTCTAAAAAGAAAATAATAAGCCAAAATAACTCTTGTTACATAAACATTTAAAACTCTTACATGTTATGGGGTAGATACAGCTATGTAGACAGTTTCCATATTTTCAATACTTGCATCTCATAAGTAATATTGTAATATAGGGTTTATAAAAAAGCTTCTGCTACATTGTAGATCAAGACCTTAAGAAGGACCCCGGCAGGAATGGCGTTGTCTGCAGTGCCCTAAGCGCTAGGAGGCTAGCCTAGGCCCCAGGTGGGGGAACTTACGGGCACCAGTTGTTCATTTTTATTTTAAAAGATACTAAAATATGAGTTATTTTTTATTTTTCTAAACTGAAACCTCAGCATTTAGATTTAAGTGCAATGTTGGCACATTGTGATAAATAAGTGGGTTTTGGGGTTGCAATTTGGGCACTCCATCCGGGCGCTAAAAGGTTCGCCGTGACTGGCTCGAGCTAATCACAATCTCCTCCCCGCCCCCTCCGGTCTCGCGCTCTCTTCCCCTCACCCTCCTCCTCCCCTCTCTTCCAGGCATAGGAAGGTTGATTATCTTGAGATAAAATCTTGAGATAAAATCAAGACTTTCAAAGTTAAATATGTATGTAGGTTTGGTCATAGCTCTGACATTTCCCAGCCATGTTACACTGGACACATTATTTTAAACCTTTGAGGCTCTCTTTAATCAATATTTTTAACGTCCCTCGAGCTCAGACTTGGGGTTGTTGTAATCATTTAAGTCAAGTGAAAGTTTCACACCATTATCTGACAATACCAATAATACTGAATCTTTCCTTTTCAGTTGCAAAAGTGAGTTACAGACTTCTGTTTGATGAGAGGACTCCTTAGGAATTTGGCTATCTGTGCGAGACCAAAGCTGGAAAGGTGAACAACTACCTGGCTAATTCCTGAGCTGAGGCCGGAGGTCTCTGACAATGCTAGTAAACCCGTTCGGTTACAAATCACACACCTGGTTCCTATCTTCAAGTAATTTGCAATCTAAAGACCTCTGAGCTTAACCCTTATTTCTCTTGGGCCTTTTAATTTTCCATAGGGGTTTCAAAGAGCAATAATGGAAACTCACTGAAGCAGAAGCTTAGTGAAAGTGATCTGCAAAGAGTTCCTGGAAAAACTACTGTCTCAGGAAAGGCAAATGCAAGGGCAGGAAGGGTACGAATTAATTTGCTCTACAAAACTTACTTGAATATAAAGTTTGCTTACAAAAGATAAATTTAATAAAGCGCGCAATCTGGGTAAGACAGGCTAATCTGGTTTTGTGGAGAACAGAGATGACGAAACTCTCATCCAAAAGTCAGGAGCTTTTTATCTAGTCCCAGATAGTACTAGAGTGAGTAAACTAGTTTATAACGATCAACTCTCCGTATCTAGTATATTTAGGTTTGGCTGCTCTTTGGGCCCTACTTCCAACTTTTTCCTCTGAATCTTCTTCATCCAACTGCCAAGGAATTTCGCCGGTAGTAAAAATGATCACACATCTTTGTTCGGATTAAAATTCGCATTGCCTATTGGCGCCATATCCACTGAGGCTTCGGGGGCGCTTAAAAATTGGTCCCGAAATTTTTCCAGTGAAGGACTGAGAACTGTTCAAATGTTGTTTGTTGCAAACGTAAATTCTTCCCAGGTAGGCCTGTTTCGGTCGGCTAACCCAGAGCTACCGGCTCGATTTGTTCCCCGATTCGCCCTCGGAAGAACGCGTCCCTGGGGGCGACGAACGCCGGGGGCGAGCCCGCCAGCACCAGCGGGAGTTTCAAGTTTCCACTCGCGGGGGAGGCGGCAAACGGCCGCAGCTTTGGGCGGGGCGGCTCGGCTCCCTCCACTGCAGGCTTCGCTGGCGCCGGTCCTTCTGGCCGCACTCGCCCCTCCTGCGCCCTCGCTGGTTTCCTCGGGCTCCCGGGCCCCTCCCGCCTCCGCGGCCCCAGACCCGGACCCGGCACAGCCCTGCTCCGGGCCGCGGCGCGACCCCCGGGCCGGGGAGGGGCGGGGCGGGGCGGGGCGGGCGCGCGGGCCTGGCGGCGGCAGACCGCGCGAGGCCGGCGGCCGGCGGGGGGCGGGGGGCGCGGGGCAGCCCCGCCTTCCCCCGAGGAGGCGCCGGGCGGCCATATTGCGGAGCTGTCTGCGGCAGCGGCGGCGCGTCTCCTCTCCCGCGGTCCGGCGCCCGTGCCCGCGACTCCCGCTCCCAGCCGCAGCCTTGACGCCCCGCGACGCCGCGCAGCCCCCCAGCCGCTCGGAGGCCGGGCGGGAGCCGCTGCTGCCGGGTAAGCCGCCCGCGCCGTCCCTTCCCCCTCTCTGGGCTTCGGCCCCGCTGGGCACGCTGAGGTGGCGGCGGGAAGTTGCGGGGCCGGCGCCGCGGAGCGGCCGTCACGCCAGGCCGGGCCAGGCCGCTCCCGCGCGGCTCGTGGGAGGCAGCGGCCGGCGCGCGCCCCTTCCGGGCCCAGGCGTCCGCTCGAGCGTCGGCCTCGCGCCCGCGCTCGGGAAGGCCGGTCCCGCCGCCTGGGTGGGCCCCGGCTCGGCCGGCGCGTTCTGGACGGGACTTTGAAAATACCACTGTTCAGCGCAAGTAGCGTGTATTTTGTGTTGTAGGGGCGGCATTTATTTAACTTCTCCAGCCTCCAGTTTGAAACTAAGGGTGTTGAATTACTAGAGAGCGCGAGTTCCGTCCGAACGGCCAGAAGATGTTGCCGGTCGGGGTTTGGGGTTTTGGGCTCCCGCCGAGCGCACCCAGCAGCCTGCTCCGGGGCGGAGTCGCTGCTGTACCTGTTACTGCTGCTGGCTCCTTCCCAAGCCTTTAGCTTTCTCTGGCCCTGCCTGAAAGTTCAGTATCTTACGGACCTCTATGCTTGAGTGGGTTCTAACCTCAGTTCCCATGACACTTTAAAGGGAGCAGTACAGTAAGTACCTCATTTCGCTTTAAAGAACATCAGATCCTACACAGATAGGTCATGTTTCTTTAAGCATTCTCAGCACTTGGGTTTGGATCCCCTCCCCACTTCATGTGTGATAATAAATGAGCTTGCAAGTGTGTTGGAAAGTCAGTTTCATCAAGCACATTCTACAGGAGGCTGAGGCAGGAAGATTGAATAGAGTCCAGCCTCGGGCTGAATGGACTACATTGTGGGATCCTGTCTCAAAAAACAAACGAAAAGGAAAAACTACCCTTGAGACAGGTTTAGTGAGAGGGCTCCTTGGCAACCGTGTGACACTAAGATTGGCGTGAGGTGCGTGTACAACCTAAGATAATACGGACGTTTGATAAACAAGTACTTGGCGTGAATCATGCAATCTATTGTTGACGAAGCATACATTTTTTAGAACACTAAATACTCTTTATGTGTTGGCCAGAGCTCAGAATGAACAATTGGCCTGTTCATTTTGCTGGATAAATAATGATTTAATCCTTTTGCCAAAGCAGCATCATTGGATTTGAGATGACATACTGATTTGGGGTTTTTAGTTTAACTTTCAAAATTCCTTTATTTTAGCTAGTGTGTTTTTATGTTCCAGAAACTAATAATTTTCTTCCAATATGACAAAATAAAGAGTACTTTTCGAAGTTAATTGTATGCTGTAAAAGGGTTGCACTGACTTTGTTTCTTAATAATTTTTCTGTATTTTGTAATTTAATAATCGGTTGATATTAGCAAGGAAAGATTAATGAGATTCTTCAGTTTTGTATAAATGAGATTTGGTTATAGCTCTTAAAAATGTTACAATTCTTGTCCCAGTGGCTTTCTTTTCCTTCACTCTTGTATCCACATACATGGAGGAGCACGTAGGAGAGGCTCCAAAGTGTTGGAAGAGGTAGTTCATTGTGGGGAAAACAGGTTGTTGTCTTTTCAATGTTTTGGAAATGAATTACTTAAATGGAAGTTAAAGTGATGATTCTTTTTGATAGTAGGAAATACTAGGGTTTGCCTTTCCTTCCTTATCTTGCTAATTTGCTGGTGTCTCAGGAATGGGAATAAAGTTGTGTTTTTTTTGTTTTGTTTTGTTTTGTTTTGTTTCTTACTTATTGCTTCACCATTCCCAAGCGCAGACTTGGATTTTTTTGATTATTTATATTTATCTTTGGCAGATTGTTGAAATGAAAGTTTGTATATTTTAAACTTTCAGTTGTCAATCTTTTTAATATCCATGTACAATTTAATAGTCTGAAATGTTGAATGATAATGAATCGTGTATTATTTACTTTTGATTTTATGCATTTTAATTTAAGCGATTTAAAAATAGGGGCATTTATCTTGCTGGATGTGGTGGCTCACATCTGTTATCCCTGCAGTTGCCTGTGATCTCAGCACTAGGGAGGCAGAGGCAGGAGGATTGCTGTAAGTTTGAGGTAGCCTGGGACACATAGTGAGTTCAGGGCTAGCAAGACCCTGTCTCAAAAAAAAAAGGGCACATTTTAACCAATATTCCTTCAAAGACTAGAGCTTAAATAGGATGTCCTATTAAGGTGGTAGAGACTGACCAATACTGGTGGAGCTTAACTGTACAGTGGCTAATAGCATTTCATGTTACCGTTGAGAATTTGGGAAATCAAGGAAGCCTCTCTTGGATATCTTTGATGTCCCACAGGCCAAAAGCTGGAGGATACTGCCTTACTGTGATGCTTCTCGTGGGCATAGGTTTCAGTGGAGCTGGACCTGATTGCTATAGCTGTATACCTTATGAGGTTATTCTAAGTTTCTTGGTGTTATTAATCACTAAACATTGTTTTGGGAACTTCCTTGACTTTTATACCCAGGGTATGCTCACCTCTTTGGTAGTATGGGGCCAATCTGACTTCATAGAGTGGCTTGGTCTTTAGCATATTTTAGATAAATTCCACCTGGCCTGTTTAAGTTCCTGGTATGTTAATATTTACAGTGAATGTATACTTTTAAACTATGAAAATACTGTACTGTAATGTGTTAAGGCAGTTTAAAAACTGAGACATAAAAGGAAAGCTAAAAATACTCTTAACTCCCTAGAACCCCCAGCCCTAGTTGTGTTTTTGATAGATAACTGCTGTGAGCTAATCCTTGAACTGTATATGTAGAAAATGCTAGTAGTTATGCAAGGATAAGAATGTTTGATACCTCTTTTTTTAAAAAAAATTCTGCTAAAATGAGGTTAGATGGTAACAAATTGAAAGATTGCTTATTAAACATTGAGTAAATTATATTTAAGGTTTTCATCATTGGGATAAAATTATACATTAGGATTTCCTATACTAATTTTCGGAAGTGTCTTTATAAGTGCATGTACAAATTACCTTGATTAATGATTGCAAGTCATTAAGATGTTTGTTTTTTTTTCTCCTTAGAGTGTGGTATGTAATTCCAGTAGAAAATAGTGCCTTAAAAAAAAAAATGATTTGAGGTAGGAAAAATGTCCACATAATGTATGATTTTTATTTGGAAATTGTTTGGAAAATAGTAATGGTCTATATGATTAATTTTTTTATTTTTTCATTTGATTTAATAATGCATTCTAGTGTCAGCTTCCTGGAAAACACAGGTTCATTCAAGATTGGTCCTATTCAAGACTTTTTAAAAAGCTAAATAGCGAGGAGATGAGAGTTATCCTTGCGAATTCATGAGTTTAAATAAGTTAGTATGTTTTTAATTTTTTTTTTTTTTTTTTTTTTTTTTTTTGGTTTTTTGAGACAAGGTCTGGCTTTGTAGTTCAGGCTGGCCCTGAGCTCAGCCTCCACCAACTCACATCACAGCAATCCTCTTGCTTCTGCCTCCTGAGTGCTGGGATTACAGGCATGACCCACCATGCCAGACACTGTGGTATGTGGTACTGATTACTGCTGGGTGTGAGTCTCCATGCCCCGTATTGTATGTGGTTACCGGAGATTGAATCCGGGCCTTTGCGCTTGCAAGATAGGTGCCGGAACCACTGAGCTAAATCCCCGGCCCGTATGTTTTTTTATTTTAAGGGTAGGAAAATTTGTTGAATAAGAATGAGGAAAAAGAGTAGCTCCTGGAAGATAGGGAGGGGTCTGGAATAGGTTGCCCATTATTTATTTATTTTTTTGGTAGGTAGATTTTATAAATTGTTACATGTAGGCTTTGTAATAATGGTAATAATGTAATACTGGTGATCTGACTCTAATGTAATAATGGTGATCTGACTGAGTGTTATGATGCCCCCCTATAATCCCATCCCAGCACTGGGAATGCTGAAGCAGGAGGATTGCCATGAGTTTCACTACGAGTTTGAGGCTAGCTTTGCCAGCTTGCAGTACTTAAAAAAAAAAAAAGGTGATCTTTTAAAAGTATAATTCTAAATTACATTTTTAAAGTTCCTTTTTTTAAAGGCAGGAAAGCAAATATGCTCTGCATAGTTTAAAAGAATTTGAAACTTCAGTAAGGAAATACTTTGTACAGGGTGAAAGCAGACCACTGAAAGCACAGTGACTGTGAGAAAAATAGTGCCTTTTTTTTTGTATTCCTCATTTCTTAGGCTGAGGTCAGATCTAGACTGTCCTATCAAAAACTTGCTTGAATTTTCACTGGAAAAATCAAAGATACACTTTTTCATTGTTCCCAAGGTCAAGGATTGAGCATGTCTTCTGGACTTTGTGATTGCCCTGCTAGCTGGCCATGCCCTAAAAGCCTATCTCATGGACTTTATAAAAAAAAAGTTTATTAAGTTCTAATAAGTTCTAATTTATGTGTATAAACAAGTGATCAAGAAATATTGATTGCTTCTATTCATTCATAATTTATGTGCATTTGAAATAAACTAGTTTTTTTTTTGAGACAGGGTCTCGCTTTGTAGTTCAGCTGGCCCTGAGCCCTGAGCTCACTGTGTAGCCCAGGCAAGCCTTGAACTCACAGCAATCCTCCTGCCTCTGCCTCCCTAGTGCTGGGATTACAGGTGTGAGCCACCGCACCCTGCATTGTGGTATGTGGTACTGATTGCTGGTCACCACACCTGTCACTGTTGTATGTGGTTACTGGGGATCAAACTAGGGACCTTGCACTTAGAAGGCAGGTATGAAAACCACTGAGCTAAATTCACAGCCCAAAATAAACTAGTTTTGAGTTCTAGGAAGTTGATTTGTTTGGAAAGATATCCTCTTGGTATTGACATTCAGAGCAAGCATCTGCAAACCGTAGCTGGTGGACCAAAATCTAACTTGCTTACCTGTTTTTAAAAATAAAGTTTTATTGGAACATATAGTAGCCATTCATTTCCAAATAGTTTGTGGCTGATCTGGGTATATAATGGCAGAGACCATATGGCTCACAAACTTCAGATACTTGCTCTATGTCCTTTTACAGAAAATGTTTACTAGTCTGTAATTTAAAGAAAAAACATTGTTGACTTTATAAAGTTAGTAAATTTTGTATCAGTAATTAATAGTACTTCTTTTTTATTAGTTGTAGTTGATCCAACTTTTTCCTAAATTTTAAGTAATCTCTATGGGCTTTTGGAACCTTAACTGTTAATTTTACTTATTTGTGAAAATTTGAAAAATTGGACTGGTTGTAGATGAATTTGTGAATAGCTTTTGTTCACTTAATTTTTAAGCCTGTACATTATTTCAGATCCTTAGGCTACAAAACAAAACAAACAAAAATAGCTGCCTTAAACAACAAGGAAATTTAATATGTAATAAAATTAAGAGATTTGATAATAACTCAATATACCTGTATCCATAACTCAATATGCACATGCCTATAATCCCAACACTAGATCTAGGAGGCTGACATGAAGCATCAGAAATTAGAGCCTAGCCTGGGCAATTTAGCAATTTTTAGCAACTTGTCTCAAAATAAAAATTAAAAAGGACTGCAGATGTCGTTCAGGGTAGAATCCCTGGGTTCAATCGCCAGTACTGCAAAAGGAAATAAAGGAACAGCTCAATGAAGAACAAATATTTATTCTTCTAATTCAACCCTACAGCCTTCTGCATTGGCTTTTTAACTAAGAGTCCTTTCTTCGTTTGTTATTGATTGGCTGTTCCAAGCATCCCACCCAGGCATAGCAGTAGTGAAAGGATTAAAGGAGATCGAAAAGATTTGGGGCATATTCCATATCTAAGCAGTCACTGATAAGAGCAGTGACATTGCCTTTCCTTTTAACTGTATTTCTGTTAGATTATTTCCCATGGTCGTATACTAAATGTCTTTAATTTTTCTTGTCTTCACCCAAAGTCAGATCAAAGTGTGGTCTGTCTTACATAATCATAAATAATCTAGCATGAACATGTGAGTTCACATTTGGGGCATGAAATTTAAATTATGCAATGAAAACATTAATTCCTATTGAAATACTGATAATTCTTAGTCTATTGGCAAAATTCCCCTGCAGTCTGTTTTTGTAAATAAAATTTTATTTAAACACATTGTAGTTCATTTATTTATTTATTATCTATGGCTGATTTCCTGCTGTATCAGCCCAGTAGTTGCAACAAAGATTGTGTGGGTTACAGGACCTAAAATGTTTACTTACACATCCCTTTAGTTTATTGACCCCTGTTTTAAGGTATCAGTCATACCCATGGGCAGTTATCATGTGCCAAATACTCTTCATATTACGATGGAAAGATGAGTAAGGAATTTACATTCTAAAGGGGAGATAGCCATATAAGGTAGCTGAAAGTGTGTTAGTGCTATTATGGTGTGCATGTAAACTAGAATTAATATGCATTGCACTAATATTAGTAACATTCAGTGCAGTGTGTGTTCTGTAATATGAGTTCTCAATAGTTCTTCCTAATTTTTAAACTTTTAAAAACTTGTTTCTGTAACTCATAGTCTCTTAATAAGCTGAGAGTATGTGTACTTTTTAGGAAAACTCATATATTACCCCAGTGTGGCACACGCTTGTAATTTTACTACTTAAAGTGTGAGGCAGGAGAATCACAAATTCAAGGTCAGCCTGGGCACTACAAGCAAGACCAGTCTCAGACAACATAACACCCTTAATAAAAGAAGAAAGGAGCATACACTATGGTTAATTGACTATATAACTCTTAGGTCTTTATGGTAAGTGTACAGTGAATTAAAACGTCATTAGCTGACATGAAGGCTCTTGGTATTTAAGCTTTTCATAGGTTCTTTAGTTAATAAAGCAAAGACAGTATATGTCAAAGTTGGGCATTTAGCTCAGTGGTTGTGGCGCCTGCCTTGCAAGCACAGGGTCATGAGTTTCATCCTTAATACCACATGCCATATAAATTTTATGTATGTATATATACATATATGTATACATATATGTCAGGAGTTTGCCATTTAAACCTAATCAGCACAAAATTATTAAATTTATAAATTTATCTGTCCTTTATATTTACTTTTGTCAGATTAAATGAGATTATTGAAACAGTTCTAGATAAAGACCTGAAATTGGGAGACAAGTTGTTGAAACCATTTTTTGTGTGTTCGTGTTTGCTATTTCTAATTAGTGTTTATTAGTTTAGTCATTTTGCAGCATTAAAATGAGAGGAAAATACTGTTCTTGACATAATTAACAGAAAAATTCAAATGGGTATTATATGTAAGCTTGATTTAATAATAAAAGCAGTGGACAACTATAAAGGCTGAGGACCAGTTATAATATAGGCACTATCCATTTTCTCAAGGAGAGGTAAATATCAGAATATTTGAAGTTTAATGGTTTTTATTAATGACTATAAAAATTGTAGAGATAATATAGAAAACTGCCAGTTTTATTAACTACATGAGAAAAGTCTAAATTTTAAAGATATTTAAGAAACATATTAACCTTATTTTCTAAAAAATTAGCTGCTGTTTTGTCTGGTATTTCAGAACAAAGAACAGCATTATTTATGAGATTTTCACAGGTCAGTTAAAATCTTTGTTTCTTTTTTCATCTTATTTTACATTGAGCATTTTCTATTTCACAATATATAACATACAATGCTAGGACTCATTTACATCTTCATTTTCTCATACCAGAGAAAAGATGCGATATGTATCTATCTGTGCCCTATTTTGCTATGTTGGTGACTTACATGAACCATTATCGTACCATTTTTAATTTTTCTTACATGTAAATGAGGGCATTGGACTGGATTTAGCTCCCTGGTCACTTAGCATTTAAAATTAATAATTGTAAATAACAATGAATTTGTCTTTCTGCTTACCTTAGGAGCATCTTTGTGCTCATTTGTTTAGTAGGAAGAATAGATATTTTTCTTTTCAATTTACAAAACTCTAAATGTAAAATTTTGTTTTTACTACTGTAGTTCTGCTTTGTATTTAAGTTTTAGAAATTTATATTTTCATTTTCTAAAAAATAACAAATATTTCATTCCTTGAAAATATTCTTTAATAACTTCTAAATGAGCAAGGCAAGTAGTTGGTATCTTATTTAGAATTGTTTATCACCCTCCCAGGTAATCAGTTACAAAGGTAATTATACCAGTTGATCATGTGCACTTCTGACTTAAGAGATAGTCTTTTGACCTGAAAACAGTAAAGAAAGATTTACTAGTGTGCTTCTTGGAAAGTCCTATTATTAGTTAGTAGTTACTTATTTAAAATGATACTTGAGAAAAGGCAGAATAAGGAGAGTTTAGACTAGAATTGAAAAAGACTTTTAATTTTAACTTTGTTACTGGCCACCTCACTTTGGGCAAGTCACTTACTTGAATTTTATTTATTAGAGATTCACAGTTATTGTGAAGATGAGGTACTGTTAAGTGTCTGTAGAGTGAGCATTCTATGAAGTTCTCTCTAAATATCAACCTTTTCTTTGATTTTGGTGTTATGGTTACACTTGCAAAATGGAACTAAAAGCTGAACACGGTGGTGCATGCCTCTGATGCCAGGCTATGAGACCTTGTAGCAAGAGGATTGAAAATTGAAGCCTAGACTGGGCAACTTTGACTTAGTGCGACCCTTTCATAAATGAAAACTAAAAATGGTTGAGGCTATGGAAAGAGTGTGAGTTCAGTTCATAATACTGGGGAAAAGGAGACTAAAAATTCTTATCCTGTTTGATTTGCTTGGGAATCATGGCATTATATACATAAAAATAAATTATCATTTTTATTTAGCATTAAGACTGAGCTAAAAAAATTATTTGCTTTTAAGGGTTTTAAACCTGGGAGCATGTGAACTTGAATGGGAAAAAAGTTGTCTTTTTAAATACATATTTTTATTCATATAGGCAATAATAGCATTAGTAGTGTTAAAGACTTTCCATTAGAAATTGGGAGTATTTTCATGATATATTAAAAACCTCAAGTTAATATTTATATTCATTGTTTCTTACAAGTTTAGTTATTGAATCCCTTAGATGTTACTTAAAAGAGTAAAGAACCATATATATATGATATATATATCATTCAGAAGAGAATATATATATGTACATATATATATTTATTTTTTGAGACAGGGTCTTGCTTTGTAGTTCAGGCTGGCCCTGAGCTCAGCCTCAAACTCACAGCAATCTTCCTGCTTCTGCCTCCCGAGTGCTGGGATTACAGGTGTGAGCCACCACGCCTGGCACTGTGGTATGTGATACTGATTGCTGCTGGGCATGTGTCTCCACTCCCAATATTGTATGTGGTTTCTGGGCATCAAACCTGGGCCCTTGAGCTTGTAAGACAGGCACTGGAACCACTGAGCTAAAACCCTGGCCCAAGAACTATGTATATTATTATAGTGTAAAATTGTTTTTGTATCTTGATAATTCTAGTATAATTTTCTTTTGCCATGTTATATACCTTATGTACTTATTTATTTATTGACACTAGGCTTTGAGCCAGGGCCTTGTACATGCTAAGCAAGTGTTTATCGTGTCCTCTAGACCACTTTATTTTGAGAGGGAAACTCACTAAATTGCCCAGTCTGGGCTCAAATTTGCAATCTTTCTGCTACAGTCCACCTAGTAGATAGAATAACAGTATGTGGTACCACACTCTAGCTTTAAAATTACTTTTCTAGGCAGAGATTCACAGGTTTCCCTAGGTTGTTCCATGTAGAAGAAGAGAATGATTCAGAACTTCTTTGTGTCATTGCTGTTACTGTGTTGATTTGACTGCTGGTTACCTTTTTAGTTCAACTAATCAATCCCCTAGTATATTGATAGTTTTTTAAAAGGTTTGGAAATATTACAATACATAATTGTATTTGGAAGTTATTTGCATTTCAGAAGGTAAAACCAATTACTATTATTAGGCTTGCAAAAAAAGAATATCTTAGTAAAATTAGGAAGTGTAGTATAAATTGTTGAAGCTTTAGTATAAACCATGTACGGACTAGGTTTAATATCACCTGTTTCACCACCTGACAGGTGTCGGGCCTTTTGTGCCACTGCCACAACAGTGCTCTGTGTATAAGCATGACGCTGTTGCTCCATTGTCTCAGGAAGAGAGAAAGCTTTGCGGTCACTTCCAGAATCAAAGGACATAGAAGAGAATGTTTTATAGGGATGTTTTGTCTTTGGGATGTGGTAATTGTTGTAGTACATATTCCTGTGGGTAATTTTCAGGAGATGGGAGACAGGTACTGGTGGCATCTCCTAAGACTATTTGTGGGTATGTCGCTGCTATGGTTGTGCTTCATTATTTATGGAAGATTCAGTGTAAAAAAGAGGTAGAAAGATTTAGGAAAAAGGAGAAAAGAATGGGGAAAATTAAGATCTGTTAAAGTTAATCCTGTATAACTGAATTGGTGACATTGGATTTATTATTTGAATAACATTATTATTAAATGTTAATTCATGGGAACCAGCAATCTATTATGTATGATAAAACAGACTTCATTCCTTATTTGGGATACTACTTAGTACAGATTAAACCGAAGAACTTAAGAATGGAGAGAAAAGAGTTTTATTCTCAGTACTCTGAGGGAAGAAGGAAAAACCACAAATATTTGATAACAAATATATATGTTGGGTATACAGTGACTTAGGTGATTATTTGGAGAGGAAAAGACAAAGATGAAGTTTCAAAGTAAGTGGAATCTCAGGACATGTATCTAGCTTTCTGAGTGACATTTTATTAAATTATTTTACAAGTAAGTACCACCTTCAATTAAAATGCACTAATACATTCCTAGAGTTGTTGGAAATACACTATTGTGTTAAACAATCTTTTGTACTGTGCCTGGCTAAATGGTATCTTTATGTCAATTTCAGTAGTAATTGAATTGGCTAAAACTGAAGGTTTAATTGTATACATATATATATGGCTTTGTCCTAGAATATTTAAAGTAGGAATCTGTACTAATTATAAGCTAATATGTAAGTACTTTAGTAGAATTAGCTTTTCAGATTCTCATCTGACTTTTAAAATTAGAAACTTAAATAGATCCTGATTAATAGTATATATTCCATTATTGTATATCCATATATCCTTTGTAACAATACCTGTTTTTTTATTTTTTATTTTATTTAATTAATTAATTTTTTTTTGAGACAGAGTCTGGCTTTGTAGTTCAGGCTGGCTTTGAGCTCAACCTCAAACTCACATCACAGCAATCCTCCTGCCTCCCAAGTGCTGGGATTACAGGCGTGAGCCACCATGCCTGGCACTGTGGTATGTGGTGCTGATTGCTGCTGGGCGTGAGTCTCCATGCCCAGTATTGTATGTGGTTACCGGGAATCAAACCCGGCTCCTTGCGCTTGGAAGACAGGTGCCGGAACCACTGAGCTAAATCCCCAGGCCGCAATACCTGTGTTTTTACATAGGTGTAATGAGTGGCTACTTACATGTTCAGTCATTCCACTTAACTTTATGTAAATGTTGACACAGCTTGTTAATATGCAGAAACAGAACAACCTCCCAACAAAAATATCATTCAAAATACCTGTCATGTTATCACAGTTTCAACATTACTTTGTGGTTTTAATCATTGGCTATTGAAAAGTTCTGCTGAGATTTCGATACATATTTACTTTCCTTTAGATTTATTTCCTTTGGAGTTTATTCCTCAAATGCAGAATTTCCTGTTCAAAGACGCTCTCTAGGTTTTCTGATAGGTTAGCAACTTACTTTGTAGAAATATGGAGCCAGGTTTTGGTACTGCCAGATATTTATCTTGTTTACCAACACCATCTCAACACTGACATGTGTAACTGAGTTCCATGGTTAAATGAATACATAAATACTTAAAAGCTACTTTGACTTACAGATTTAGTAGAGCAATTGCTTGTGTGTGTGTGTGTGTGTGTGTATTTATTTTTAAGACAAGATCTTGCTATGTAGTTTTAAGTTAGCCTTCAGCTCACTATGTAGTCCAAGCTGGCTTTGAATTCATGTCCATCCTGCTGTCTCAGCCTTCTGAGTACTGAAATTATAGTGTGTGTCACAAAGGTTGGCTCTTTTTTTTGACACAGAGTCTCACTTTTTGTAGTTTAGGCTGGCCCTGTGCTTACTATGTAGCCCAGATAGGCCTCAAACTCAAAAACAATCCTCCTTTCTCTGCCTCCTGAGTGCTGGGATTACAGGCGTGTGAGCACCACCATGCCTGGCACTATGGTGTGTGGTACTGATTGCTGATGGGCGGTGTGAGTCACTGTGTCTGGCATTGTGGTACGTGGTTTCTGGGGATTGAATTTAGGACGTTGTATTTGCAAGGCAGGTACTGGAACCACTGAGCTAGGTCCTCCAGCCCTGTTGGCTCATTTTTAAAGTAAGATTTTTTTAGGAGTGTTGAGTGCTTTTTTATACCAACTGATCATGACTGTTACATATTTTTGTATTATTTTAATTTTAGTATTTATTGTAAGGACTAACAAATATGTTCATTTTTATCATGGTCTACATATTCTCCTTTATTCATTTTCTCTAAAACTAGAATCTTTTTGATAAAACTTTAACCTACAACTCCAACTTCATTAGAATATTCTAGTTTTGTTTTTTAATTTTAAGATCTAGTTTTTCTCATTATAAAAGTTCTATATTTTCATTTTAGAAATTTATGGATTCATCCTAATACCAGACTCATTGTTTTGGAGTATAATCATTTTGGTCTCTTCTTCCATCACTTTTTAAAAAAGAAATGAGGTAATATTCTATGGATAGCTTAGTAAGTTGCCTTTTTCTTTCATGGTTTGTATTTTTCCATGTCACTTAATATTTTTCTTTTTTTTAATTGATGTTATTTGTACATTTTATACATATCTAATAATTAGCATTCAGCATTGAGAAATTTTTTCATGTACCTGTACATGACACATCTTGATTTTCATTTTCCCCTTTTCCTTGCCATCCCTACAGTCCCCCCACGCTTATATACAGAAGCTTTGTTTCCTTTTTTTACTATCAAGTGTTTTCTTTGCCTTTTTCACTTTCCTATACTCACCCTTTTCCTTTTCTTTTTGCATATTTTCTTCCTGTTTCATACAACCTATCATACATTTTGGCATTCATTTACACCTATGGTTTTTCATACTAGAGAAAAAATACAATATTTATCTGTATCGTATTTATTTTAATTATGAGTATGTCCTTGAGGTAAAAAATGGAGTATTACTTGGCTGTAAAGAATGATGAATTTGAGTCACTTATACTCAAGTGGATGTACCTCAAGGACGTACTTAATATTTTTTTAACAGCATTTTGGTTAGCTGCATTGTGATCTGGTAGAGTGTTGATGTATCATATTTTTATTTATATATATATTTATATATATTTTTATATTATACATATTATATATTATATGTTATATATATTTATATATATAAGTAAGTACTATGTTTAACTATACATATACTTTCATAAATAGCACTATAATTAAAATTTTTGTGGTTATACATTTGTACACAGTTTACACATTTTAAGAATTTCGTTTATTTTGCTGTTATATCTTTGCTTCATGAAACAGTTCCTTAAGTGTTCCTTAATATTTCAATATAGTTTTTTTTTTTAAACATATCCAGTTTCTCCTTTACCTGCTCTTACTCCTTATTCCCTTCCTTCTATCTAGTAATAGTCTCCCTTCTACTTTTTAGTGTCTTTTTTAGATTCTGCATAGTAGGTATAAAATGTCAGGTTTATTTTTGTCAACATAATCCCCATATCCATCTATTTTCCTGCAAAGGACAAATATTTGTTCTTGAAATTTCTCGTTGATTATATTTGCACATCACAAATGATTTGATAACACTTTTTAAATAATAGAAACAGGAAGACAGGCCAGTACTGCATGTGGTACATCAATGGATACCAGGTGTTGGTCTGTTTATAACCCATGTAATTTAGGACAAACTAATTCTTTTTTTTTGGTACTGAGGATGAAGTCAGTCCCTTGTGCTTGCCAGGTCAGTGCAGTGCCACTGAGCTATGTCCCTGGTCCTAGAACAAACTACTTTTAAGAATGGGTCCTGTTTTATTTTCTCAGTTACAGAGTAGCTACAGTGTGACTTGTCTTACTTGCTTTTCTGTTTTCTTTTAATTAGTAGAAAATTAAACAGTGTTTAAGAACATAAAGTTACTAAGTATTTTGTAAATATAAGGTATTGTTTTCAGGTAATCATTTCATGTCATTTGGTAAATATAGCATTATGATTCTCTTCAAATAATTTAAAATTGACTGTCTTGATTTTTGCTTTCGTTTGTTTTTTGGTGACATTGTCTTGCTATGTAGTGTAGGCCAGCCTTGAGCTTACTATGTAGCTCAGGCTGGTGTTGAACTCAGGGCAGTCCTCTTGCCTCAGTTTCTCAAGTGCTGGGAATACAGGCGTGCACCACGTACTTGGCTTGATTTTTAAGAGGGAACACTGACTGATATACACATTTTTAGAAGCTTTTACAAGTTCATCATTTCCGTATTTTGATCAATTAGGCTTATAGGAGATTTTGAAAGTTTAATTAGCTCATGAAAGGTTCTGGATTGTATGGTGTATTTTACCAGAACACTCTTATGAAGACTAACACATACAGAATATTTTGTTTGAAAGATCCTTTTCAGTACTGTAAATTAAAATGAATCTAACACTAAAATCTTAGAAAAATTATTTCAGTATTTATCTGCCTGGCTGGTCTCATGTTTGAGAAAAGCCTTTTGTATAATGTAAGTACTTTAGTTTATAGAGTCTGACTTAACCATGAGAAGTTTGTTTTCTTTCCTTTATTCCCTGGCACACCCAGTGTATGGTGTAGAATGCAGTGTAGTAGATGAGGAAGCTCGCTTGAGTACTTCTTAACTTCTCCAGGTTTTGGTGGTAGCAGTGCACAGAGAGATGTTAAATCAAGAAATTAATGTAAAAATTGGTGTAGGACCAACTGTTTTGTTGGTATTTTTTGTTTTGTTTCGTTTTTTGAGACAGGGTTTCACTATTAGTTCAGGATGGCCTTGAACTAACTGTGTGGCCTAGGCTGGCCTCAAACTTAGAAGTCCTCCTGCTTCAGCCTCCTAGGTACTGGAGTTTCAGAGTTGCACAACCATACCTGGTTTAGATCAGTTCTTAGTACACTAATAGGAGCAAATTTAAAATACCACCAAAGGGATATATCACACAGCTCCGTGCTTGTGAGATTTCCATTGTGGAGGATGGTTAGGGTTAGGGTTAGCTTTCCAGATAACTGTGTAAAGAAACAAGCCATGTGAAGTGAAAATAGCATAATTATAAAAAACCATAAATATAGGGATAAAATAATTCGAAACAAATTATAAAATAGCATATTATTAAAAGTAAAATTGATCTTTTAAAAGCTAAAACTAAATTTCTCATAAGCATAAGGTCTTGAGTTTGCTCCCACGTGTAAATGACCACTCAGATTTTAAACTAAAGAAGAAGTAAGACAGATTGAAAACTGGACAGAATTAGTGATTAGAGGAGTTTTGCCCAGAGACCAAAAGAAATGCAAAATGTAAAATAGTGGGAAAATAATAAAATATTCAAGGCATGTCTAATAAGAGCTGAGTAGAAAAAAATAGGTAAGAGAGTCCGTGGTTAACAGTTGTCTGGAACTCAGAAAAGTATTAGTCGCAGAATAAAAGAAAGGTCACCAAATCTTTTTTTTCTTGAAATGGAATTGAACTCAGGGCCTTGTGCTTGCCAGGCAGGCACTGTGCTGTTGAGCTACGTTCCTAGTCCTTTTTTTAAGAAATTTTTTGAGACAGGGTCCTTGTTATGTAGTTCAAGTTGGCCTTGCAGCAATCCTCCTCTGCCTCAGCTGCCTAAGTACTGGGATTACAGGCATGTGCCTATGTCCAGCTCACCAAATCTTGAATAAGAAAAACATAAGGAATTTTGAAGAACACTAAAGAAAAATTATTAAAGGTAGGCCAGGGATTTAGTTCAGTGGCACTGCACCAGCCTTGCAAGTGCGAGGTCCTGAATTGGATCCCTGGTACTGCCTGCCCCCACTTACTAAAGAAAACTAGAAGTGAAGGCAGATTAATAAGAAAAAATGAGTTACAATGACAGTAGACTTAGCAGCAAGATGTATCAGAATAAAACAATGCCTTCCTAATGCTTAGGGAATAATGGTCCTCTTGAACCTGAAAGTTATGCTTAAGATAGGCACATTGCCTTCAAGCTGCTGTAGTTCATATGAGTTTGGAAAGCTGGCAGGCTCATCTAATAAGTGATCTAAACAGAAAGAGACAAATCTGCATCAGATTTGGTTAAAAAAAAAATGTGGGATGTGAGGGCAATGCAGCTGTGATATCTGTCACCCTATTGACAGGGTTGACTTGGCTGATCTGGCTGGCCTGTAGATGTCCCCTTCCTCCCTCACTGGTCCGTGTGTGTCCCTTCTGAAGCTCTGGTGGGAGAGAACAACCACTACTAATGAGGAGGACTGTTTAAGGTTCTCCTGTTAGAAATCTCAAACAAATTCTCAAAAAAGAAAAACACCACAAAAATACTAGACACTAAAATTTAATACTTACAGTACAAATGGGGGGTCCTACTGTATATTTGTTCAGTTGGATAAAAATTTGTATAAATACATTGATTCAAAAAATGCTAATCTGGAAAATTATAATTTAAGAGGTAGCCAAAGTTTTGATTATACTGTTATTACACATATATGTGAGGAATTTGAATACAATTGTTCTGTGAAATGTGAGATGAAGCTAGGAATCGGGCCATGCCTATAATTCCAGATGTTCTGTAGGCTGAGACAGGAAGATCCAAGTTTGAGCCCTAGAGCTGTTTATTAAGACTTTTCTAATAATAAACATGAAAGGGCTGGGATATAGCACAGTGGAAGAGCACTTCACTAGCATTAGTTTAATCCCTAGCTTTCCCTCCCTAGCTTTATGAAATGTAGCATTGTTTCTTAATATTATATATAAATTTTTTTTTTTTTTGAGACAGGGTCTTGCTTTGTAGTTCAGCCTGGGGTGAGCTCAGCCTCAAACTCAGAGCAATCCTCTGTGTCCCGAGTACTGGGATTAGAGGCATAAGCCACCACCCTGGGCATTGTGGTATGTGGTACTGATTGCTGGTGGGCGTGAGTCTCCATGCCCAGCATTGTTGTATGTGGTTACTGGGATCAAACCCGTGTCCTTGTACTTGCTAGGCAGGTGCCAGAACCACTGAGCTAAATCCACGGCCCTAATTTTTTTTTTAACAGTTAAATATACTAGTAAATGTTACAGATACACATCTTAATATTCAAAGAAAAGTTTTTAATACCTTCATTGACCAATTAGGGATATAGCTTCTTAAAAATTAGCTGTGGTAGTGGAAATTAAACCCAGAGCGTTCACCCTGAGATACATCCCCATCTAGCTAGTCTTCCTGCTTGCCCACCTCCTGCCTGCCTGCCTGCCTGCCTGCCTGCCTGCCTATGTTTCTATCTGTCATGTTAAGACACAGTCATAGTAAGCAGCTAAATCACCTAGGCTGTGCCCAAACTTGCAGTTCTTCAGTCTCAGCCTCCCAGAATGCTGTAATTACAAGTTTGCACGACATGCCTGCCTAAGATCACTTTATTCTTGGAGTGGTCTTATACCTGGTAGATTTAGTTAATGATCTTAATGACTGAATTAGGAGAGAAGAAAGATTGAAAATTACTTAAGTAAAATTCCAATTTTAGGGAATAGTAAATATACCAGAGTAAAATCAGAGTAGCTAGAGAGAAGCAAATAATGAGGAAAATTAACCAAAAAGAAAAATAGAAGAAACAGAAAGTTAACAAACTGCGAAGGGATTTTTAGACCAATAATCCAGGTAAATTCCTGGTAAGATTAAAAAGCAGGCAAGAAATTAATCACATTTAGAAAAGAGGATCATAACTTCAGAACTAGTAGAGAAAAAAGTCAGGAGAAAACTTGAGTAGCTTTCTGGAAATAGTAATTCCACTCAGCCTTGAAGGAAAGCTCTGGGTAAGGCTTTAAATATTTTGGCTTTGTTGTGCTTGAGATAATCCTTTAGATGTTGAGCTAGTTAAGTGAGCCAAGCAAGTTTAAAGACAGATTTGGTGATAATCAGTAATAAATTATGTGAAAAGCAGTGCAGTTTGGAGGCTTATTTAATCAAGACCTGAGATAAGATCTAAACCAAGATGAAGGTAGAATGAAAAGAAGGTGTAGAAACACTAGACTTCAGACAGGTCATCAAACCAGTGCTCAGTCAGAGTCCAGAATGTCTGGAAGCATGAGGATTTTCTATGCTTTACATTGTGTATTTGTGTCTAAGGTGTGTAAGACTCACTTTATCGGACGTGGGAATGAATTTGACTTAGGAACATTTGCCCAGAATAGAACTCATTCATAAGTCGGGGACTTATTAATTTAGAGAGTCCTAATGTAATAAAGCTCCTTGGGAGATATGTTACATAGTAAGTCTCTTCTCAAATTTATTGGCACACATCTCACTATAGGTTTTCATATTTGGCATCATAATTTTTTCTGGACATCTGATTATTACTTTAGATCTTTTAGTAGACTTGGAAGAACTCAGTTCTTTTAGATGTTTCTTAGTAAGAAAGAACATTTATCCTATGACACTGTTGGTTCTCTTTGTTAAACATTTGTTGTAGGTGAAGATAGAGTTTAACATTGGACTTGAGGGAGAGTAAATTTTATCAGTGGTCACTAGTTGCTGTAGTTGTTAGTATGCAGAGCTATGGCTGTTTTATACACTTTAGATGACTAAGAAACAGATGTTTTTCCTCCACTCAGATGTTTAAGCTTTCAAGAAAAAAATTGTGTTAATTGAAAAATTTTTTATATAGATTAGACTTTCTTATTGTCCTATTTTAGGTTTTGTTTCTTCTTTATTTTTTTAAGGCAGGGTCTCATAGTTCAGGTAAGCTTTGAACTCACTATGTAACTCAGCATGGCCTCAAACTCACAGTGATCTTTCTGCCTCAGCCTCCCAGTGCTGAGAGTATAGGCATGTACCACCATGCATAGTGTTCCTGTTGCCTTTGACAGTACAGAAAAAGGTTCAAAAGTTTTCTTGAACTTAGCGCCACTTAACTGAATAGTGCAGTATGTCCACTTAATTTCCTCATTCATTCAGATTCCTGAGAATCTGAATCTATCCTCACTTGTACTGTCCTCTTCTCTGCTAGGCTGGGTACAAAAATGAACCTGAGTGACAGTGGCAGCATTTGAATTCTTAGCAATCATGTCTCCTTGCTATATTGTCTCTTAAATTAAAGCTTACAGGATCAGCATGCTTTTATATTATATGATTTGATATGTGTGGTACATTGAAAATTAGAATTCTGTTATTTTTAACTCATATTTTAAAAGCTTTTTATCTTATTCTAAATAAGTTTTACTTGGAGTAAATAACCTTATATAAAAGATAATGGATGAATTATTCTTTTTAACAGAAGTGACCACTGGATTTATAACCGTGAAGTTTTTTTAAAAAGACTAACAAAAAGATAAGGAAAATGCCGAAACCAGTAAGTACTTTTTATTACTTTTGACACTATTTATTTAATAAAATATTGTTAATTGTTACTATTTTGGGTAAGCCAAATGTTAGGAGAAAGTTATTGGAAAAAAACTGCACTCTTATTACTGTTACTTTTAGAGTAGCAAGGGTAGAGCATAGTATTATGTAGGCAATAAAGAAGAGGTATGGGTAACATTATAGTTAGTTAAAATTCGTGCTTTTGGGCATCAAACTGTGTTAGTGTTTATTTTGGCTGTGCCACTTATTGAATAGTTTAGTGCAGTATGTCCACTTAATTTCCTCATTAGCTAACTTACACGAGGAGTGTGGCGAGGATTAGAAATATCTGGTATACATTCGTTGTTCTTTAAATGGTAAATTACGATTAAGAGAAATAGAAGGTCAAGACGACTCAATTATGTTAAATTTTCACAATTTTAGCTAGCTTTATTGCTAGTGATATCAATAATATGTATTCTGGGCCGGGGAGTTAGCTCAGTGGTTCCGGCGCCTGTCTCGCAAGCACAAGGACCTGGGTTCGATTCCCCGGTAACCACATAACAATACTGGGTGTGGAGACCCACACCCAGCAGCAACCAGTACCACATCCACAGTGCCGGGCGTGGTGGCTCACGCCTGTAATCCCAGCACTCGGGAGGCAGAGGCAGGAGGATTGTGATGTGAGTTTGAGGCTGAACTCAGGGCCAGCCTGAACCACAAAGCGAGACCCTGTCTCCAAAAACCTAAAAAAAAAAAAAAAAAAAAAAAAATATGTATTCTGAGATTTGTAAGTTTACTTAGTTTTAGAATTGTATGGTTCTTCTGGAGTAAAATTATTCTTTTTGTCTTACGGTGAATGTTTCTCATATAATAAAATGGAGTGTTTTCAGTAGTGG
>PVIR01003086.1:0-93726 GCA_004026965.1 Petromus typicus
TCATGGATTTTGCAGAATTCTTACTCCTGGTACACAGACATTGTTCAAAACAATGACCACACAAAATCAACCCATGTCCTCCTTGGTAGCTCTCTCCACCTTGATGGTGGCAATGAATTGTGTTTTTTAGCCTTTTCAATGATACAAACACAAGCCATTTATGTTAGCAATCACTGCTTCATTGTTATAGATTTAAAAATGCTTCTAAGGTACTTACACTGTGCTAATTGGTAGGGGAGAGTAAAGCTCTGAAGGAGTTTAGCCAGTATGTTCTCTTTTTTTAGGTTTTGTGAGACAGGGTCTTGCTTTGTGGTTCAGGCTGGGCCTGAGCTCAGCCTCCAACTCATATCACAGCAATCCTCCTGCCTCTGCCTCCTGAGTGCTGGGATGACAGGCATGAGCCACCACGCCCGGCACTATGGTATGTGGTACTGGTTGCTGCTGGGCGTGAGTCTCCATGC
Organism: Petromus typicus; assembly: GCA_004026965.1. Classification (NCBI taxonomy): domain Eukaryota; kingdom Metazoa; phylum Chordata; class Mammalia; order Rodentia; family Petromuridae; genus Petromus; species Petromus typicus. The sequence goes on from PVIR01003086.1 coordinate 462, forward strand.
CCAGTATGGTATATGGTTACCAGGGATTGAACCTGGGCCCTTGCACTTGCAAGACAGGCACCAGAAGCACTGAGCTAAATCCCTGGCCCCTAGCCAGTATGTTCTTGATAAGAACTTTGTCCCCTGAGAAGAAAGGTGGAGACCCCTTGGCCTTGCCCTTATGGGCTCTCTTCAATCAGTACAATTATCAGACTTTGAACCCAGGACACTCCACCACTGAGCTACATTCTCACATCACTTTGTTTTTCTATTTTGAGCCATGGTCTAGCTAAGCAGCTCAGGCTGGTCTCAAATTTATGAATCTCACAGTGGCCCCTTGGTGTTTACCACTGATGTTTGCAATCCCAGGTAGCTGGGATTACAGGAGTATGTCACCACACCTGGCTTCTCAAGCCTGTTTCTTATACAGGAATTTAGAATCACAAAATCTAATAATGTGTGATTGCAATAAAAAAGCAAGTGTACATGATTTCTACTTTGAAATAAATAGCTATAGAAGGAAAAATATATACAAATCACTATAAAATCACTCATTTAGTGAAGTCTAGTATATTATTTTTGCTAGCTCTGATATTGTTATTACATACAATTTTATTGTTTGATGAGTTTTCTCCTTAGTTAGCTTGGATACTAATTCATTGTTCATTATGTATATTGCAAATAGTTCCCTCAATCCTCTTGTAGATTGTTAAATCCCTCCAGGGCTCTACATTGTATGTCTCCTACTTTCCACTACACATAGAAGAGTAACAGATTTTCACAAGCACTCAATGTGTTTGTTGATGGATAAGGAAGAAGTATAGAAGTTCTTACCTTGGAGGAACTGGTAGCTTGGGACACAATGAATCTGCCTTTGGACTCTGTGTGTAGTTGAAGGAATTCAAACTATAGACACACAGGAAAGACCCTGGAAGAGAAGACACGCAGTTTGCACTGTTTTCCGATACTGTACACATTTCCCTAGGGGAGCTCCTAAGGAAACTGCAGCAATTTTACCAAGCCAGGAAGGGGACAGAAGACCGTACTCTAATTCAGAGAACAAGTGATTCACACACACATACACCCACATGCACACACTCACACACACAGACTGGGACTGAGTTCTGTCCAAAACTCTAAATGAGTTCTATCCAAAACTAAAAACTAAAAGCTATCTGATTGGTACTAAGGTGATTTGAAGGTCATCGGAAGACAATTTATTATAGAAATGATATTTTAAACCCAGGTTTGCAAATAAATAATTTTTAGAAATCTAGTCTACTATTCATCAGGGACGTGAAATGTGCAGTAGGTTGGTTCAGATCTCTTTACTTTCCCTTGTTTCAGCCTCGTGACAGAGATCTAAACAATGGGCCCAGAGCAAGTGACTTCAGTTACACAAATGCTGTTGGTGCAATTGACCACCATCCTGTCGGTCAATGAAAACATCTACTGTTTCCCAACAACTTCATGAGAGAACACACACAATACGATCTAAAGCCTTTGGACTCTTGAGTGTACGCTGTCTCCTTTGTGCTCTCCGTGAATGTTCTTTGCTGCAGGGAGACCAGAGTACATGCAAAACAGTCTGAGTTAAACATGGAGAGAACAACCAAACAAGTTCATGAGAAAATGTTTTTGGTCTTCCTCACAAGAAGAGGCATCTCCAAAGCACAACCCACAGCTTTCCAGAGAAAGGAAGGTCCTGTAATCAATCATCTAGACACTCACAGATTCAATCTACAAAAGGGGCGTGGGAGAGACAGCCAGTCCTCAGTGCCTACCATTGGTGTCTGCAAAGAGCTGGACCTCCTCCAGGGTGCTGAGCTGCTCCTCCGGACAGCTGGCCACACAGAGGGCAGTGGAACTGAGCCTCCTATCTTTGATATCTGGGTTACAGGAATTCATAAAGAACATGTGTCTAAGAGATGGATGAAAAAGAGCATATTTTAGGGCACTGTCAATGTGCAAAGGGCTCAAGGAATAATCACTGCAAAGCATATTATACCCAAAAGTGTTCCAATAAACTTCTGAGAAGACCTGAACACCAGGAAGAAATAAGCAGAAAAGAAGGACTGGGGATTCCCGAGGCTGGGATCAAGGGCAGTTTAAAAGCCAGAAGTCTGAGACAACCTTTTTTGGCATCACTCGGAAGTTGGGTAAGTTGGGGCACCTGAACAGAACTGGTCTTGTCGTTAGTGGGTTCTTGCTGGTGGTGGCAGGTCTGTGTCCCAACGCCTACCCGGTGCTGTGGGATATCAGAATCAGACTGCTGCAGGCCACCTTTCACGGAAGGGACCCTGGGAGGGGTCCAGAAGCCACTTTCTTCCCAACTGGGAATGGGGCAGGACAAGAGGAAAGGGGAACAGATTTCCAGAGTGTTTTTTAAATATATATTTAGTTCTGAATTTAAAAAAAATTGTGTTAAGAAATTCATAAAATGTTTCCATCATCTTAAGTGCACTGTTTAGGGGCACTGAATACATTCACATGTTGTGCAATTGTCACCCCATTTATCCGCAGAACTCTTCAGCCTGAAAACTGAAATTCTGTTTCTATTAAACAAATTCCTCACTTTCCCTTTTCCTCCAGCCCTTGATAAACACCATTTTACCTCACTGACGAATCTGATTACTTTAGACATTGCACATAAGTGGAATCATACAGCACTTGTGTTTTTGGGATTTTGATCCGTTATGGATAATAATGTTAACGATTAACATTTACTGTGCCTGAGCACGACAGTATCTCTGGGGAGCCTTGAAACAGCCTTGGAAGATAAATATCTCACTAGTTTGAAAAGATGAAAACTGAGTTCGAAGAGGCTAAGGCTGTGGCCCAAAAAGTGACAGAATGAATCTGAAGCCAGGATCGGGTGACCTCACGGTGGGCGGCGCTCTTCCTACCACACACCGGCCTCCCTTTCCCTGAGATGGGCTGAGAGTTTTGTTTAGGAAAATGGTTTCAAGGCTTTAAACGACCAAACTGTTTAAAGTTCTGAAGTGCAGTCCCTCTACAGCAGGGGACTTCACTTAGACACTTACGTTTTTAGCGTCATGTCCTGTCCTGACAGAGGGGCTCCGTCCACCGGGGAGTTCTTCTTGCCACATACGTTGCCAAAGCTGTCGTAGCCAAAGAGGAGACGTCCTGCAGCACCAGCCACCACCGAGTAGCCCATGATGAACATCTGGCAAAACCCAGGCACGTGAGGGCCCAGCCACAGGCATGAAGATCCCCCTCACATCCCCAAAGACATGATGCAAAGCAGAGCCAAGGGAAACATCCCATCCCTCCGGCTCCTCGGCACTTCCGCTCCCTTCCGCAGTAACACGGTCTGTCCAGGGTGCTGCTATTCCAGGCTGGCTCTAGCAGATTAAGGGGAAAACCATCCATCGACACTCAGGGCTTCTCCATTTCCTTACCTCTCTGTCTTCTTATTTTTTTATTTGACAGACTGTCATTTTTTATTGTGAGCTAAACTTCATTGGAACAACTGTTTTTGTTTTTTTTTTCTTGAAGTTTGTGATTTATTTAAGTGTGTCAAACCTATGCTAATTATTTCCCTGAAGTTGTTTTTCCTTTTGTAAATTTTCTTCTTGTCTCACTTTTGGTAAACTCAGGAGAGGCCACACGGTTGATTTGTAACAACACATGGTTCACAGCAAGTCTGAAAACAGTATTTTGGAACTGTGACTTAAAGTCACAAAAATAAGAACCCAATAAATAGTGATTTGGGGAATTCTGTCAGACAGGAATATCTTGCAATCACTTTTACCCAATGTGGAATATTTGATGTTTCAGTTCAAGCAACTGTTTTCTTAATACATATTGACAGACCTTCTATTAAGATTAAATATGTAGGGCCAAGGATTTAGCTCAGTGGTTCCAGAGCCTGTCTTGCAAGCACAAGGGCCCAGGTTTGATCCCCAGTAACCACATACAACAATACCGGGCATAGGGATTCACAACCACTAGCAGTTAGTACCATATACCACAGTGCCAGGTGTGGTGTCTCACACCTGTAATCCCCAGCACTCAGGAGGCAGAGGCAGGAGGGTTGCTGTGAGCTTGAGAATGAGCTCAAGGCCAGCCTGAGCTACAAAGCGAGACCCTGTCTCAAAAAAAATTTAAAAAAAAAAAGATTGAATATGTCTCTTCTCATAACACAAATATAGTGCTGCAAGTTTCCCAATCCCCAATACAGAGAACCCTCTGAGTACTGTACTTGATACTTACAAGTTCATTCTGGGACAGAGGCCACAGTAACTCAGTACTTAAAGTATGAAAATACTTCCCATGGTACACTGTCCCAAAGACAGATGCATTTCAGATATTCTGTGTTCACTACTAACTTGGATATATAAATAACAAACATTCCTCAGGAGTCCGGTGTGTGTCAAAGGCTCTACTACTGGAAGACACAAAGATGAACAACAGAGTCCCTGCCATCTAGCAACTCAGTGTTAGAGCAGGACTTACCAGGGAAGGCCCTGTAGGGAAGGAGTCTCCTTGCCCAGGCTCCTCCTTGGTTGAAATGACCAGATTTAGAAGGAATAGGTCACCCGTGCTGGTAGACAGGTTGCTCAGCCTTCACTTAAAAGCTGTGAATGTGGTGTAACTTGTCACTCACCAGGCCGGCACCGCAAGCGGACCCACCTTTGACACACATGCCTCTTGTTCCTCCAACCTGGCATGTGGTAAGCAGAGTCCCGATTGTGGTTTTTTTTTTTTTGAGACAGGGTCTCACTTTGTGGTTCAGGCTGGCCCTGAGCTCAGCCTCCAACTCACATCACAGCAATCCTCCTGCCTCTGCCTCCTAATTTCTGGGATTAAAGGCGTGAGCCAACATGCCGGGCACCGTAGTATGTGGTACTGGTTGCTGCTGGGCGTGAGTCTCCACACCCAGTATGGTATGTGGTTACCGGGGAATCGAACCTGGGCCCTTGAGGTTGCAAGACAGGCGCCTGAACCACTGAGCTAACTCCCCGGCCACCGATTGTGTTTTGACTTAGGGTGAGGGAGAGAGTCTTATGCTTCCATCGGGCTGACCAGATCTAATAAGGAAATGATGTTGTCCATTTCCCAGGACTCTGGATGTGCTCTCTCCCTTGAAGAGCTTGTGAGGAAGAAAACAGAGTTTTTCTGAGGGTTTTCCTAAGTCCTGAGTCCTTGCTTTGTCACCACTGGTACTTTAAACTATTCCTGTTCTAATATGAAGCAACTCTGAATGAGGTGATGCAAGAGGTAGGCAGACTACCTCCTGTGGTGTAGTATGGTCACTGAGGAGGCCAACTGTGGCTGGGAAGATCAAGGGTATGGAGTGCTGAGAGGTGAGGGAAGGGAAAGTTGGCAGAGGCCACTGAAGAAGTTCAGGCAGAATTGATCCAGAGCTTGAGATGTGCTTTCTTGCCTGAGTTATTTTATGCAAACAGAAACACAGGCTGCTGCTTTTTTTCTATTTGCAAGAGACAATTCTTGTCTATGGTCTAGCACTTATTGGAAGTACTCTTCATCCAGCCCTCACTCTGGAAAGCACCATCAAATAATAATCTTACCCAGCATAGCACCAGTCGGGATACCCATTGAAGAATCATGAAGGAGAAAAATCAGGCGGAAGAAACATTCCTTTCTCTCTTTTAATTATACACCTGTGGCTAAAAATGTTGCCGATGATACAAAAAGCCAATCAGCTAAGAAAGCATTCTTAAAACTGGACATAGTAAAGAGAATTTGAGAAAAGTTAAGCCTTCAGACTTATTTTGCAAATGAAATGTAATTTTAAAACAGTTTTTGGCTCTGGGCATTATATCAGCTAGTTCATGATTCTTCAGGCTCTACTGGGAGACCTACCGTCTTTCTTCCAGACAGCTGCTAGCTGTCTAGAAGTGACTGGCTGGGTTTGACCGTGGAAGGGTGAGAGGAAGATCATTAGGTAACATTAACAGTTCAAGGTCAAAGCTGCCAGGCACAAGGCAGAGAAGCCGCTTCCCGAACTTGCGCAAAGTCAGATAAAAAGAGTCTTCTGTGGAGAAGGAAGCAGAAGGTGCTGTCGGAGCCCGGCCTCCTGCAGCTCCATGAGGAGAGTTTCAAGGGCCACCACGTAAGCCACAACGACAAAAAAACTAGTGGCCTTTCAAAGCCAGGCTTCCATTGTGCCTGGTAACCAAAAACGATCTGGAAAGTCTGCATGTGAACAAAGGCCTTTCTTATTTGGAAAGAGAGTAAACCTGGTTTTAGGACCTGTTCAAACCGAATTCTGTTCAGCCAACGTGATTACTGTCTGGTAGTTATTATCAGGCCTTATAAATTAATCATTTACCGCCCAGCAAATAGCGTGCCTCAATCTGGCACGGATGGTTTCGTGAACATGGCCTTTGAAAAAAGCTGAGGGAGGATTTTTCTGTCGTTTCTTTAACATAAATATTAAAGTGTCAGGATTCGAGGCCCAGCCTAATGAGATGAGCAGGAATCACGTGTGGCAGGAAATGGACCGGGGACAGTAAATAGACCAATATACTAGAGGGTTCATATCAAATCATTGTGCGCAGTACACCAAGACGTGTACACAGTCAGCTAAAATAACAGTAATTCATTTTTAGGCTTTCCCCAGATTTTTCTTCATTACGGGCCACAAAAGCTTGAGGAATATTTGATTTAGGGGTGTGTCAGGGGTGAAAGAATTTCTACTCTGGAAGCTGAGAATTCACACTGCCTTGTTAACAATCCTACTGCATATGGTGGCTCTCATTTCTTTCCCCTATTTTTATTAGTATATGCTTGCAGTACATCAGTACCCCATAACCGCTGAATTTTGGCCTCCCTCGCCAGCAGGTGTAGAGTATAGGAGCTGCTCCCCGAGAAACCCTAAAACTGACTTCATTCTGGGTCCATAACAGAAGTCTCTCACTTGCAGCCCAAACTTTAAGCAACTAACATTTGAGGCGTACTTATTCTGGGACACACAACACAAATTCTCTTTCCTGCCAGGCAGCCACACTTACCAAACCAGTCCAAAAGAGAAAGAACAGGAGTAACCATGCCGTATCGGTGCATTTCCTATAAATCTGGGGTCTCCACTGTCTTTGCCTGGGAGCTATCTCTTCAGAAACCTTCCAGAAAAAAAAAAAAAAAAAAGGAGAGAGTTGAGAAAAAGAAACCACCTAGCCAGGTAGTCCCAACTGAAGCTAAGCCTACTGGCAGACTACTCAGGGAACCGACCTTTAATTTATTTGTATGTATCTACCGCGGGGTCGGGTCCCAGGCGCGCGCTCACCGGGTGCCGGGCTGGCAGCGCCCCTCGCCCGCGGCCCGCGCCCCCCTCCGCCGCCCTCACCACGAGCCAGTCCCCCTGCGGCCCCGGCCGGCGCGGACTCACCACGTACTCGGCGCCCAGGCACTGCATCGCGGCCCTCGCCGCGCGGGCTGCGAGCCGGGCCGGGCCGGGAGCAGCGCCGCCCTCGCTCCGCGTCGGCTCCCGCCCCGCTCGGCCGTGGTGCGCTCCGGCCCGCCCCGCTCGGCTCTCCCGCCGCCCGCAGGCCCCACCGCGCGGCTGCCGAGCGCCACTGCGGAGAGCGAGCGGGAAGCCGCGTCTCTGCGTCTCCCGAGGGCCGGCGAGCCCGAGCTGGGCTAGGCGCCCCGGACGGGTGAGCGGGCCTCACTGCGCGCGGGCCGGACCCTGCAGGACTCCACTCATCTCCAAGGCAGGGACTACAGAGGGGGAAACTGAGGCACAGAGCCCCGGGGCTGCAGCTTGCTTACGGAGACTCAGCTAGTGACTTGTAGGGGCAAGAGTTGAACAGTGGAAGATACCAGCCCTTAAGCAGGCTTCTCGGAAGACATTTAGGGTCTCCGGCCAGCCTCCTTGCCTTGGCAGTGTACCCCAGGCGGTGGCTCTCTCTCCAGTCTCTCCTTTCGACTGAAAGCTGAACGCAGGCCCCAGAGGCCTGGGACACGCTTTATCGCTCCCGTGGGGGAGGCGGTGCAGTGAAGCCTTCCCTGCTGCCCGCACCTCTCCCCTCGTTGCCCGGCGCCATCTCTGTTTGGTTTCACTGTGGAAACGGTTACAGCGCTGTGTGGAGAGAGCCTATCCTTAATCCCAGATCCGTGCCCAAGTGCTGCTGGGGTGAGGAATTCACAAAAGCAACGACAGATCAGATCATCTCTCTGGGGCTCTCTTCCCTGTTCTCATCTCTACCCACCCCCCCCCCCCCCCCCCCCCCCCCCCCCCCCCCCCCCCCCCCCCCCCCCCCCCCCCCCCCCCCCCCCCCGCCTCCATGTTACAGCTGCCCTTAGGGAACTACAGCAATGATCTGGTAAAACCTCAGGAAAATACAAGGATAAACTGATTCTCTGGTGCCGGAGAATCTTGGGCTCACAACAGATCTCCCTCCAAACACACCTGGTCTTCCTGGGTGCATCTTCGTGGGACAGAGTAGCTCAAACTCCAGGGAGCTATCAGTTCGCAGAACACATGATTTGACAAGAGACGTGTTTTTATGAAAAGACCATCACTGAAAAACATTATTCCATCTGAAACTGAATTATTATAGCAGATGAACAGAGCAACTTGACTGACCAATTGTATGGGCGATGAAACTTTCACACTGAGCTATATCCTCAGGCTCTACAATTTGTTTTTGTTTGGCCTCTAACTTGTGGTCTCCTGCCTCAGCCTCCCAAGCATGTGTGTCAGCACTTTGGTTTGTAGCTTTAAAGACAAGCGATAAATATCTTTAAGGAGATGAGTTATGATATTAGCAATATGAGCCAGGAAAAAAAAATAGTGAAACTAAGATAATAGGTAAGAAAAATAACGATTAGAATAAATAGGTATTAACACTCATTAATAATGTGGGCTAAATAGTAGAACCAACGCAGGGCCGGGGAGTTAGCTCAGTGGTTCCGGCGCCTGTCTTGCAAGCGCAAGTGCCCAGGTTCGATTCCCCAGTAACCACATAACAATACTGGGTGGAGAGACTCACACCCAGCAGCAACCAGTACCACATACCACAGTGCCGGGCGTGGTGGCTCACGGCTGTAATCCCAGCACTCGGGAGGCAGAGGCAGGAGGATTGTGATGTGAGTTTGAGGCTGAGCTCAGGGCCAGCCTGAACCACAAAGCAAGACTCTGTCTCAAAAAACCTAAAAAAAAAAAAAAATAGTAGAACCAATGCGTGGGAGGGTGAGTTATGATTAGAAGAGGAGTGGCAGCCCCTCTCCAGAGGCAGTGGGAAAAGTGAAAATAAAGTGTTGGTCAGAGTTCCACTTCTGTGACAAAATAATACCGAGATGAGCAAGTTAAAAGTGGAAAGATTTTGGCTCACAAATTCCGAGGTTTCAGTCCATGGTTAGTATTGCTTTTACGCCCTGGCAAAGCAGAAGCAATGTGACAGAGGATAGAAGTGTACACACACACACACACACACACACACACACACACACCCATAGAGAGACAGACAGACAGAGAAGGAGAGATGCAGAGGAGCCAGGGACCAGATAAAGTCCGCAGGCTCGCACTGCATCAGCCACTCCTTTCCATCTTGGGCTTCCAGCACCCCTCAATAAGGCCATCAAATTAGGATCTCCTCAGTGGTTTCCAGATGAGGTCAGAGCCCTCAGCACCATTCTGAAGTAGTTGCACTGGGGACCAGGCCTTCAACACAGTGTGCCTATGGGAGACAATTTTGATCCAAGTCATAACAATAATTCAGCTCAATTTTTAATTTTCCAACACATCAAGGATGAAACCAAGAAATGGAGTAATAGAAAAATGGTGAGGAGGAAAGATCTGCAGACACAATGAAAATCAAGACCCTAAGTTAAAAAGAAGACATAGACCATATATAAAAAGGGCATTTCTTTCTGGGCACAGTGCTGTATCCTGTAACCCTAGCTACTTGGGAGGCTGAGGCAGGAGGATGGAGAATCACAGACCAGCTATTTCATAGACCACAAGGCTATTTCAAAATAAAATAACATAAGATGAGCTGGAAAGGTAGCTCAGTGCTAGAATATGGCCTGGCACATGTGAGGGGGCCCTGAGTTCATTCTCTGGTACTGTGAGAGAGATGAATAAATATAAATATATATTTAGAAATAGAAAGGGCAGAGGCCAAGGATTTAGCTCAGTGGTTCCAGCATCTGCCTTACAAGCATAAGGACCTTAGTTTGATCCCTGGTACCATGTACCACAATGCCAGGTGTGGTGACTCACGCCTGCAATCCTAGCACTTGGGCAGCAGAGGCAGGAGGATTGCTGTGTGTTCGAGGTTAGGCTGGACTACCTAGTGAGCTACCTGAACTACAAAGTGCAACCCTATGTCAAAAAAATAAAAAGGGCATATCTCAAGCAATAATATATAATATACATATTTAAGATCAATAATTTTGAACTTATGATTTTCTGTTAAACCAGATTTTCTCTAGAATGTAAGAATTTAATAAGAAAATTACTACAAAAGATCCACTTGGATGACATTCTCAGAGGAAGTAATCAAACAAGAAAAACAAACTCGGGGTGATACAATAGAAACAAGAAGAGAGTAGCAAAATATTTAGGCTAAATTTACTATCAGGAAAATAGGACCAGGACTTTATTGATATAAAAAGAAACACTCCAGATATTGGGGCTCTCTGGCTGTTCAGTTAATCACGATGTGGGGACACATTTGTCTGATAATACACTACACAGTGTTATGAAGGAGTGGCCTTCTTACATAGGTGACAATCAGGATGGATCTCAAAGACACATTAACTGAAAGAAGCCAGGTACAGTAGGTTATTGTAGCAGCCCATTTATGCGACATTCTATAAGAGGCTAAAGGATGGGCATAGAAAACAGACTGGTGGTTATCAGGTGCAGGTGAGTGTGTGTAGGTGTGTGTGTGTGTGTGTGTGTGTGTGTATGTGAACCTGAAGGAGCTTTGAGTGTTAGTGTATCATCTTGGCTGTGGCAGCGATTATCCAATACTGTCAAATTTTACAGCGCTATTCACAAAAGGGTGACATTTATTATACATCAGCTGTATAAAACTAGACTGTTTAAAACTCTAAAAAAAAGTTTAGGGCTGGGGATTTAGCTCAAGTAACACTGCACCTAGCTTGGAAGCACAAGGGCCTGAGTTTGATCTCCAGTATTGCAAAAAGAAAAAATGTCTAAAAGCAAAGAAATTACATTAATATTAACCCAGAACTAAAATTTCAGACAAGTCAAAAGTGTGAGGTTTAGGGCTGGGGAGTTAGCTCAGTGATTCCGGCACCTGTCTTGCAAGCGCAAGGGCCCGGGTTCAATTCCCCGGTAACCACATACCATACTGGGCGTGGAGACTCACCCCAGCAGCAACCAGTACCACATACCACAGTGACGGGCGTGGTGGCTCATGCCTGTAATCCCAGCACTCGGGAGGCAGAGGCAGGAGGATTGCTGTGATGTGAGGTAGAGGCTGAGCTCAGGGCCAGCCTAAACCACAAAAGTGAGACCCTGTCTCAAAAAAAAAACCTAAAAAAAAAAAAAAAAGTGTGAGGTTTATGTACAGTGTGGAGGGGAATGAAAACTCACAGTGACAGTACTGTGTTCTAGAGAGGTGTTATTCCAGGCAGGCATGGTGGCTTGTACCTATAATCCCAGCACTTGGAGGCAGAAGCAGGAATATCATTGTCTGAGCTATTAGGTGAGCTCAGCTATCTGAAATACCTAGCAAGATCCTGTTTCAAGAAAAAAAGTGCTATTCAATGGGTGGTTCACAATATCTGTTAACAGTTTGCTTCAAGATGAGGAACTTGTACCAGGATGCAGATCAGTTATGGCAAGAACAAACTCTGGTTCAGCTGACATTATTTTCGTAGCAAGATATTCTTAATGAAGGAAAAGGGTACTGATTTGTACTCAGAGTCAAAGTCCTTACCTAATCCTGGGGAAGAATTTTAAGCAACACTGAGTTAGAATACTAGGAGGAAGATGAAACTATGAACAGTTTAAATCAATCAGTAAGAATAAATATTTAACAAGGTTAAGCCTTGAGGACAGCTATCATTTAAAAAAAAAGCACTGAACGTATAACTTTTAAAGCAGCAGAAGAAAATTCTATCTAATGAAAGCAAGGAAGGAGGGAAAAAAAGTAAAAAATGCAGTAATTAGGACACATGAAATCTGATAACAGAAGTAAAATGTTAAGGAGACCTTATATTTTCAGAGCGCGTAAGTCTTCCATATATTTTTCAGAGTGTTTCTTGTTTAGTCCTCATAGTAAACCTATGAATTGGTACTATTATCATCCTTATTTTTAGGACAAGAAAATTGAGGTTCAGTAACTCACTAAAATGTGCCAGAGCCAAGACTTGAACCCAGGCAGTTTGGATCTGGAATCCATGCTTGACCACTATATCTCCCAAGTGATGCTGCAATTAGAATAAAAGTAAGTGGCTTCAACACACCACTTAAAAAAGATGATCTCAAACTGAATGAAAAATGAGACTAAACAAAGTATTTTCTCCCCGAGACTTATTTAAAACAACTGGACACTGAAAAGTTAAAATGAAAAGGCTCAAAAAAGATGAGGCAAACATGGACTAAAAGTCAAATAATGATATTTTTAAAAAAATTTTAGTAGTACGTCTTTGCAATTCATGCAGTTCACAATCATTTTGAGAATAGTTATGTATACATGTGACAGCTTATTTCTTTTTAAAAAATCACAATCCCTTTCCCCTTCCTCCTTCCCTCCCTCCCTGTACTCTAATTCCCTATCCTTTTTTTATTCTTGTTGGTATTATTAACTTTAGCTCATATTATGGTATGCAATGTTTACATTAATTGAGATTGTTAGATTCCTATACATTCTTTATTCTACTTCCTTTCCTCCTCACTTCTTGTATTTTTTCCTTTGAACCATTTCCCTATTGCAAGAGATCCATCTCCTTGTTCCCCATCCATTCTTTATTATTCTTTGTACTTTGTCTCACTCAAATGAGAGATACTATGCAGTATTTAAGTTTTTGTGTGTGATTTATTTCACTCAGCATTATATTTTCCAGGAACATCTATTTTCCTACAAATGTCTCAAATCTGTCATTCTTCTTTTAGTATGTGTGCCTCAAAATCAAGCACAAACCTGTCATTCTTTATAGTAGAATCGTTTTCTACTATGTATAGATGTCACATTTTCTTCTTCCAGTCACCTGTTGATTTGTATACAGGCTGCTTAAGGGATTTAGCTATTACAAGTTATGTTGCTATAAACATTGGTATGCATGTTTCACTGTAGTGTAAGGTCTTAAGCTCTTTAAGGACAGGGGATGGCTGGGTCACATGGAATTTCTAACTTCAGTTCTTTGAAAATCTTCATACTGATTTCCATAATAGTTGTACTAGTTTACATTCCCAACAACAACGCCAGAAGGTTCTCTTTTCACCACATGAAGACCAGCATGCGTTATTGATGACTGCCTTCCTTTAGAGTAAGATGGAGTCTTAGTGTTGTTTTAGTTTGCATTTCTCTAACGGTCAAAGATGATGAGCATTTTTTCACATATTTGGTATTTTCTCTTCTGTGAAGTGTCTGTTCATTGCTCATGACCAATTTTTTTAATTGAATCTTTAATTTTCAGTGATTTAATTATTTTTTATTATTATTTTAGTTCTTTGGGTATTCTAGGTATTAATCCTCTGTCAGAAGAATAGCTGGAAAAATATTTTTCCCATTCTGTAGGCCATCTCTTCATGCAATTAACTAATTCTTTTGTTGTACAGAAGACTTTTAGTCTGATGTAATTGCATTTGTTAATTCTTGCTGTTGTTTCTTGCACAATTAAGATTCTTGTTATAAAATCCTTTCCTACACTTTTATCTTCAAATGTCTTACCTATATTACTTTCCAGTAGGCTTAATGTTTATGTTTTAATGCTTAGATCTTTGATTCATTTTGATTTTAATTCAGTATATGATGGCAGCTAAGGGTCCAGTTTGAAGCTCCTGGACACAGATAACCAGTTTTCCCCATCACTTGTTGAACATGCTGTTTTTCTTCCAACATACACTTTTGACCCCTCTATTGCCAATCAAATAGCTGAATCTGTCAAAGTACCATAGACAACTAAGTTAGTTGAATATATTATAGACAGACAAGGCTGGGTTCCCCAGGGAGTCAGTAGCGGAGATAATTGAGGCCCATTTAATAAAAGACAAGATTCAAAAACAGAGGAATTATTACATTCATACACTTCCCCTGGGGATGAACAGCAGTGATTGATAGTTTATATAGGTATGATTACCTGGATAGAGAATTAAAACCTCTCTAATCCATTCCTTCTCAGAAATCATTATTTGGTTCATATATGCCTCCTATGTGACTCACTCCCCCATTTGATCCCCATTTAATCAATATTACCTAAGCAACTGTACTTGTGATCTTGTTGGTTGATCTTAATTTTGTCCCATCTCAAACCCACCTTGTGATTTCCCATTGGTTCAATAATACCTAAGAGATTACACTTCTAATCTTCTTAGCTGACTCTAGTTTTGACCGACCTTAAACCTGCCTCACCTCAAGGATTTACTCAAAACACCCTTGAGAAGCTAGGTTGGCAGGCTACCTACCTTTCAGATACTATCTCCTGTCCCTCTTAGGCAGGATCTATCTTTCCCTCAATAAATATTCCCTGCTCTTAACCTCTGTTGTTTCTAGAATTCAATCTTTGATTTTAGGGAACATGAAATCAGTGTTTCAGATATCTAGCAGGTTGGTAGTTACAGTGTCTCCCTTACATTATTTGGAGATATCATATGCCCTCTATCACTCGGAAGTCTTTCACCAACATGATTGGATGGAGGTAAGAGTTTGCTTTTGTTTTGTTTCATAGATTTAACTTTTGTTTCATAGGCTTTGGGCTATGTCTCATGTAATATTGTCTTAAATTTTGTGCCCTATGCCTTACAATTATGTGTGCCTTTTTTCCTCTATGCCCTATCTTTAGTTAAAATTGTATTTTATGCATGTGTTGTGTATGTTGCAGTTGGACTTAATTGCTGAACTTGCCAATTTACTAGCCTTCCTTGTTTTGTTAGGCAACACAGCTAAGAAAAAATACTTTTAGAGCACCAATTAGTGAATTTTAATGGTAATTACAAATAAATTTAGAAAATGCTGTAAAATGGGTCTTCTATGAAATTACCTCAGGTAAAGACAGTTCAGTTCTATCTATTCCTAACAGAATGTTAAAACCAAAGGGGCTACTCTGCAAGCTAGTAATCGGCCTTAGGGAAGCTACCACTCTCCAAGCAGAGGAGAGGTTTCTCCAAGTACCCTCTGGGGAATCCCTGTCTCCAGTGAAGCTAATGACAGATGGAAGGAATGTTGACTGGACAGGCAACTGCACTCCTTTCTGGAGACAGATTTCTGATTGCGTGGAACTAGTGAAAACTGAGGTGACAAGTGAGGGACTGTGGCCAGGGCTCCTCTCTGGTAAACACCCAAAGGTCCCTCTGTGGAAGCTAGATCCCAATGCCCAGTTGGGTAATCAGCAGAAAATTTCCACAGATCTATCATTCCTACCTGCACTCCTCAGTGAGGTGAAAGGTAGCTGAGGGATTGTCAGGTGTCCTCTGTCTCAGTGACCTAAGCAGTGCCTTCAGAGCCCTTTCTTAAGCATCTCTTAAGAGTTGAACTACAGGTTTGGACTGTTCTCTGTCTTTTAGTAAGATAAACTCTTGGCCAGGCATAGATGTGAACAGTAATTCTCCAAAAGATTTTACAAAGCCTTGCTAGACTAGAAACTCCTTTAAACATTTCTCCAGTTTACTGAGAGTTAACTTTAGAACCCCTTTGTAGTCAGACACCTCTCCTTCCAGGAAGTCAGGCTAAAGCAACTAACAACAACTGTTCCACCTTACTCGGAAGAAAACAGCAGTCAGCTAGCCACTGACACTTGTGTTTTTATATACTAACTAGAATAAACAAGGATTTTAGTCATCCTTTCTCTTTCTTTAAGTGAGTGTAGGACACTGAGAGATACACCTTGACTAACATGTGAATTGTGATTGCTACGTGATGAGTGGTAGGCAACACTGGTTTCAGATACTTGGTGATTTTTCACTGGACCATGAATGATGTGTAACTTGTCTTGCCACTGCGGGAGGTGGTATCAGTAAACAAGGGAGGTAACAGAGATGACTTAGAAGCTTCTCCAATGTGGCTAAGAGCAGAATTCCTACAAGGCAGAGGCTGATCTACCTGTCTCTAGAGGTGATTTCTTTTGCAGGCTAAAAGTGTTCTCATTTGCCCAATAACCTATTTTTCTTACTCTCAAAGAACTAAAAAGTAGTGGTTTAGATCTCTTGATTATTGGTTCTGCTAGTAATATTTCCTTCTTTAAGCATGATTCTTATGGCTGAAGTCACTTGTAATTTGTACTTTAGCAAATACCTATGGGACTAAGAACATGAGTTTCCTGGGATGATAAGATCAAGCCCTGGTAGAAGGGTAAACAGTCCAGTTCAGTTTATCGTTGGAGTCTCCCCAGATGGCAGCTATGTGCCCTGGAGTGCAATAAAGTTGGAGGACATCTTGAGGGGGTAGGAACCAAATAGAAATGAAGAGAGATGATTGGTTTCTTTCTCTTGCTTCAGAAATGGGGACTGTTAGAGTCAGCACCCTGCAACATGGCCCCAAACTCTGCTGGATATAAAATGGCTTCCTTTCCTGTAAATAAGCCACTTTGAGAAAAACAAAAATAAAAAAAGCTTACTTCACTCAGAGAAAAGAAACCTGCACGTGTCAAAGGGCAACCTATCAGTGAGCTCCCTTAACCTGCCACCTTAGCTGAGCCAATCCGCACCCCCCACAGTGTCTTCCCGACCCAAAGCCCCCCTAGAAGCCCCTCTTCACTTTCCAGCATTGTACCTCTCACCATTGTTCAAGACAGCCTGGCAGCTTCCACCTCTGGCAAAGCCTTGCCACAGTGTTCCTGTTACAGCTTGCTTTTCTTGCAGGGACCTCACTGTCAAAACCTCCTACTCCTTTGGAGTATGTTCTTAAACATTGGAAAATGTGTGACCCTCACAAGTTGAAGAAGAGCCATTTTGCATTTTTCTGTACCCACGTATGGCCTGCCTACCCTCTAGAGCCAAAATGCAATGCAGAGGGAAGTACTGACCATGATATCATTTCACAACTAGTTTGTACTGTAAGAAAGAGGAAAAGTGGTTAGGATTGCCTTATGTTCAATTCTTTACATTGAGAAACATTTTTTGTTAGTGTTCAAAATGTGATTATAAGCTATATGGATCTGTTTGTGCTCATATGTCCTTTCCTTTCACTGACCAGATCAGAAGAGACTTAGGAAAGCTTTCAGACAACCCTAATAAGTACATTGAGTTCTTTAGAGGACTTAGACTTGTGAACTAGTTTGGAAAGATGTAATGTTACTCTTTCTTTCTTTCTCTGTCTCTCTCACTCTCTCTCTTTCTTTCTAACAGAAAAAGCTTTAATTGGAAAGTTAGAGGCAAGATAGGAAAAGCTCTAGCTCAGGAGGCTGGAGGAGGCTCACTCTGATACCAGGGTTTCAGATGGGGCACCCACAAAAGCAGAAGGCCCCCTTCTAAGGTGATGAGGGATGAGGGATGGTGAGGGGTGGGTCTGGCTGATCATTTTCTCAGCCTTGGTGCCATAGCCCTGGGATCTTCATGGCTGAGGGACAGCTTTCTTCCCAGGAAAAAGGTTGCCACTATGGTGGTCTTGGTCATGTAAGGGCTGGTATTTCCTGGCATCTAGGTGACCACAGGTTTAGGACAATGGGTGCAGGTTTCTGGGTATAGCTCATTCTCCTGTAACCCTCTTATCTTGCCCTCAGTCTAGAAAGAGGAAGATAGTCTGTGAACTCTCCACACTTTTTTTTTTTTTTTAGGTTTTTTTTTTTTAGGTTTTTTTTGAGACAGGGTCTCGCTTTATGGTTCAGGCTGGCCCTGAGCTCAGCCTCAAATTCACATCACAATCCTCCTGCCTCTGCCTCCCGAGTGCTGGGATTACAGGCGTGAGCCACCACGCCCGGCAAACTCTCCACACCTTTGATCCAACAATACTATCTCCAAGGTATTCCTCAGAACAGTACTTCTCAAAGGGTGCTGAAGGACTGGTTTTGTTTTTGCTTTAGTTTCAAATCTGCTAGATATTCGAAAGGTGAGCTCATATTCTCTGAAACCAATGAACAACACAGGTTAAGAGTTGGAAAAATTTATTGAAAGAAAGCTTCTGTCTAAGAGAGGCAAATGGGGGACCAAAAAGTAGGTTGTCCCTATTATGTTACTCTTAAATGAAACATTGACTTCTAGTTAAAGACTAGCAGTATTACAAGCTGCTACTACATTTGGAGATGAATATTATCTTAATTTTAGAAGGGCAAAAGACAGGCAGCCAGGAGAACAGCTGGTTCCTGCTGAAGAGCGGGTAATCTCGATGCAAGACCCTCACTGGCCTGCCGGCCAGATGGGACATTGGAATAGAAGACACTTTCAAGCATGTGTTCTTAAAGGTCTAAGACAGATGAAAACTAAGCCCTTTGGTTATTTTAAATTGTCAACTATTTATCAGGAGAAAGATGAGAATCCCTCTCCTTTCTCTGATCATTTACAGGAAGCTTTGATAAAACCTACATCCCCACCTCCTTACTTGACTGGCCAGACTGTTCTTAAAAAGAAGTTTACTATACAGTCAGCCCAGATATTTGGAAAAAGTTACAAAAGATGGCTTTTGCTCTAGATATCTCATTTGAGACTTTAGTAAAAATTGCTCTCTCAGTATTTTATTTTTATTTTTTTAGATAGGGTCTCGCTTTGTAGTTCAGGTTGGCTCTGTGCTCAGCTTCAAACTCACAGTAAACCTCCTGCCTCTGCCTCCTGAGTGCTGGGATTACAGGTATGAGCCACCACAACTGGCATTGTTGTGTATGGTTACCGGGATTGAACTTGAGAACTTCTGCTTTCAAGGCAGGTAGGTGCTGGAACCACTGAGCTAACTCCCTGGTCCCTTGTTGTCTTTTGATAGCAGGATATAGTAAGATTGTGAGATCCCTCGATCACTTGTAAAGTAACCCAAAAGACAGTTATCTGTATTTTAACCCTGGAACCTGATAAACACTTTCATTTTCTCTGTCATTCTTATTCTACTCCAACGCACCCCCGCCCTTCCTGATGGAGCCCTGAGCCCTGACTCCCTCCAGTCCTCACTGAGGGAGCCCCTGTTGCTGGGTCTTAGGATCACTGTGTCTCTAGACTTCCTGGCCCTGCCGAGGTGCCAAGTCCTCCCAGTTTTCATACCCATAATCCCTCCACTCTGGGCCCAGCCAGAACCCCAGTACTGAGCAGCACTTTGGCCATGACACTGTCTCCTTTCTCCAAATGTTTCTTCATTCTCTCTCCGAGAGTCCCCCTTGGGTTCATGTGTTCCTCAATTTCTCCCAATACTTATGTTTATCCCTGGTGACATTCTCCTCACACATGTCCCATAGGCTTTGGGAGGCACAGGCCTTCATTCCAAGGTGTTCCTTGCAGATGGTGAGATTTAGCTCCTGTCCTAATCTGATCATAAAAGATGAAATTAGAAGCACTCAGGTTGCCTGCTTTGCTTTCACGTGTCTGACCGCTACCCCTCAACCTCTGGGGTGGGTCTCCCAGATACAGACCCAAGCTTCAGCCACACCTCAACCTGCATGTATTACTGACCATGTTCTTTGGGGCCGGCACTAAAGAACTATTGAATCTGCACCCAGGTAATGAAAAACCTGTCTTACACCAGCCATGAAAAACCTCATAAATATCCCATCTTTGAAATACTTAGAATGTTTTCATCTTCATAAGATTTCCCAACCCATTTCTCTCTCTTCATGTCCCCCCCTCCCTTTAACAGCTACTATGGGCAGATCCCCAGTGTCCTTTGCACCCGACTCTGTGGTGAAAACCCCGTGATAAGACTCTGGTAAAGCAGTTTATCTTATAAGAATAAAGAAAAGCTGACCTTAGGCGATTTAGCAGAGGGTATGGGAGGCAGGACCATTCACTCAGCCTGAAGTTCCATATTCTTCATCTTTTGTTTTTTCCATCATCCATGAAGTCTCATCCTTCATACTGATAATCAGAAATGTGATGAAGATTACAAAGGGTCTAGAAATGGCTGGAGATTTATAAAATAGTTAAGGGGCACCCAGAGACCCCTATGAGACAGAAAGAGGCAGCAGATGAAGCCAAGCAAAGTGCGTGCATGCAGACAGGTCGCAGCTCCCCGTACCATGGTGATTCCAGGATGAGGAAGCTTGAATGTCCTTTTCTCCCCTCTTAAAATGTTTGAACCGGAAGTCCAGCCTCTGGAACCTTGGGAAATTTTAACCCATGTCCATTACATAAGGATGGACTGAGCACTCATTTTTTTGCCAGCACTGGGACCAACTCAAGGGGATGCAGACACCCAGAAGGAATATCCTGCTCTGTAGGAGGCTGTGCTCAGTCAGGAGCTGCTGATAATATGCCGATGAGCATCATTACCCTGTGCTGTGGTCTGGAAGCCTTCCTGGGAGAGGTGGGCTGAGTGGAGTGGTGAAAGGCAAGCAAGAAGTAGGGAGACAGAAGAAGGTGAGCAGGGCATCCACAGGGAAGGAGCAGCATGGACCAAGGCCTGGAGGCCAGAAACTTCCAGGGCAGCACCAAGTTCAGTCATGTTGCTGGAGCAGGGATCTGGGGTGCGGACCCAGGAAGGAGAGAAGGCATGTGGGATGCCTGAGGCAGAGCAGCGCAGTAATCTGGGCCAGTGTGTCACCTAAGGAGCTGCCTGCATTTCTGCAACTCTCTTTCCCCTTTGCCTTCATATTGTAGAACAACTTTTGGAAAATGCTACCCTGTCTTGAGCAGTGAACCAGGACACAGGATGTGTTCCCCTACTGCACCAGAAGAACTAAGGACCAGAGTGACAATTTCTGGGTTGAGCTTTGTGGGGGCAGCAAGAGTTAAGTGGGAGGGGCTGGGGATTTAGCTCAGTGGTTCTGGCACCTGTCCAGCAAGTGCAAGGGCCTAGGTTCAATCCCCAGTAACCACATACAACAATGCCGGGTGTGGAGACTCTCACTCACCAGCAATCAGTATCACATACCACAGTGCCGGGGGTGGTGGCTCACACCTATAATCCTAGCACTCAGGAGGCAGAGATAAGAGGATTGCTGAGTTCAAGGCTCGCCTGGGCTACTGGGCTACATAGTGAGTTCAGGACCAGCCTGAACTACAAGGTGAAAGCCTGTCTCAAAAAAAAAAAAAAAATAGTCAAGTGGGAAATGAGGCTTCTCATCTAGGTCACCAGGCTTCCTTCGCAGATGTGCTCCTTGGAACACAGGTCCTTGAGAACTCCAAGGGAACTTCAGTTTGGTTAATTTTTTGAATGACAAATGATTAGATATATTGAATTAGATTGTTTATCCTAATACAGTTTTTGTGTATATAAAACATTTCATGCTAGCAGTTGTAACACTTGTATGTTATATAAGGCGTGAGAGCAGGAACCCTGTAGAATCCACCACTGAATTTAAGATCTAGGATGTGCTCGTCATGATCCTTCTTAGACCCAACACCTGCCAATCCACTGATCTCAGAAGAACTACTGCTCTGAATTTGGTTTATCATCTTCCCTTGTTTAACTTACTTATCTCTCCATTTTACTCCCTGAGTAACAATTTCACTTGCTTTTCAGGTGATGGTATAAGAAATGGCAGTGAATACTGCAGTCATCTGGAACTGTTTTTTTTTTTTTTTTTGAGTCAAGATCTTGCTTTTGTAGTTCAGGCTGGCCCTGAGCTGAGCCTTGAACTCAGCAATCCTCCTGCCTCTGCCTCCCAAGTGCTGGGATTACAGATGTGAGACACCACGCCTGGCACTGTGGTATGTGGTACTGATTGCTGGTGGGTGTGAGTCTCCACATCCAGCATTGTTGTATGTGGTTACTGGGGACTGAACCCAGGATCTTGCACTTGCAAGGCAGGTGTCAGAACCACTGAGCTACATCCCTGGCCCCTGGAACTGCATTTTTTTTTTTTCATTTTTGGCTTCAAATATATTAATATGTATAGATGGGCCAAACCAATTAACCATTGCCTCCTGCGTGTAGTTAATAAAAGTGCAGAAGAGGAAGATCACCAAGTCCTCAGTTCCACAGATCATGGTGTGCTGGAGGTGAATGGCTGGTCCTATTGGTTGGCTTTCTTTTATCCCATTATTTCCAGTTAGTGAGATATTAGTACCGTAGTGTTTGCCTCATAATCACATCTTTTGTCTCCTTCTGTGTGCAACTGACCAGAAGCAATTTCCTATTTCCTTGACCAAGTTTTTGTATTTGTCTCTTGGACAACGCTTGTTGAAGTTTTTCATGATTCAAATCAATCTGGAGAAGCAACCCCTTCTTTCTGTGACTTGTATTAAAAAGCATTCTAAAATCAAAGCCAGGAAGCCTTCTACAGTGAGTTTACTCCTGGGCACCTGATCCCTTTCGTATGTCCTGGAAAACATGACACCTGTATATAGTCCTGAAAAAAAAATGTTCTGTGGTTAGATTTATTTTGAAAATACTTAGAGTGGGACAGCACTTATCACTACATCAGAGATCTAACCCTGTGTATGTTCGTGTGTGCATGTGAATGTATATGTCTAACACCTCAACACTGGTAAAAAACGTTTTGGAAAGTGCTACTAGGAGAATATAGCTAGCTTCAGTTGTTATGGGATATCTGAAGTGTTCAGAGTGGGCAGAGTGATTTTCAAGGTACCTAGAAAGCTCTCCTTCCCCCTGTCCATCCTACCCAAAGAATGCTATCTAAAATTTCTTTTTAAAATTAATTTTATGGGTACATTTTATATACACATTATGATCACAATTGACACTGAGAATTCGTACCAGTACTGGATGTGACTTACTTCTCATATTTTTCTTTGTCCTGCCCTTCCTACATCCCCTGCTCCCTATATACATAAGCTTTGTTTCCTTTTTGTTAACTGTTAAATTTTTTCTTTACCTTCTTTACTTACCCTGACCCCCTTTTCCTTTTTAATATTTTCCTGCTGTGTCACAATACCTATCATACATTTTGGCATTCATTTACATCTTCAATTTCTCATATCAGAGAAAAGATAGGGTATTTACACATCTGTGACCTATTTATTTCACTTAAGAGTATGTCCTCAAAGTACGTCCATTTTTGAATAAATGACTCAAATACATATTTCTTTATGGCATAGTAATATCCCATTTTATTTTTTAAAAAACCCACCTCTTCTTTACTTTCTTAAGCAGATTTTTAAAAAATCTGCTTTAAAAAAACCAAATCTGTTAACCCATATTGAGGGAAAATGTAAAACACAAATGGAAGACAGCTCTCGAGTAATAAATCCATCCTAAGATGAGTGACTAATGCCGCGTTCTTTTCTTATAGGGCTTCTAAGGAGCCAGTGGGGACAGAAGGGGCAGGACCAGGGGCTGCGAGTCAGGCTTTGGCTTCTTTTTTGCCTTCTCAAGCCTGTGATTTTACTGCCCAGCTCAATACAGTTCTGACCAGCAGCATTCATTTGTTTATTCTAAAATGTAAGACTATATTTGCACTTGACCCTGATTACTAAAAAATTAAGATACCATCTATTTTGGCTTCTTACTAATTATTTTGTATAAATTTCAAATTTATTTGAGGTACTAGGTATTAAATCTAGGGATGTGCTACCACTGAGCTACATCCCTAACCTTTTTATTATGATTTTGAGGTAGAGTCCTGTTAATTTTGAGAATACTTAGCAGAGTCTTGGTAAGTAGCCCAACTTGACCTTGAACTTGCAATCTCCCTGCCCCAGACACCCACGTGGCTAGGATTACCACGTATACCACTGTACTGGGCGTTAGCCTCAAATTTCTAATGTATGTAAGAATAAGCTTCTGGAAGGAAGATGACTTTTATTTTCTAAATATTTATTTCATTTGATTACCTGTGACTTTTTCTTTTTCTCACTTCACAGGAAACCTGATCCATTTGGAATAAATGTGTAAACACAGAAAAACCAGTAACCACTACCACACATGCTTTCTGATTAAAAATCCTTACATGCAGGCCTTTTGTGAAGATGTCCATATTTATCTTGTGTTTTATCAACCCAGTAGTCTTCTCTTCTGAGCAGAAAAAGAAAAGATTAAAGAGGACAGAAGGGAGAAGGGAGCATGGTAGGTGCATGGAAACAAAACGATCCATCATGAACATGAGGATGGCAAGCAGGCTGCCTTTGTCTCTATAAAATGGGAAAACAGAGCAGGGTTTTTCTGTTTCCTTCTAGCTTAAAATTCTATGCCATTAAGTGACCTGGCATATGTATGAACTCTGAAAACAAAGCCAGTAAAAAAAGAAAATGACAGACATAAGCTTGTATAAATGAAAGAGAAAACAAAACTATACAGGGATGATCAGTAGAAATAAGAGCTGGTTATTTTTATATTTTTTATTTTTTAGGTTTTTTGAGACAGGGTCTTGCTTTGTAGTTCGGGCTGGCCCTGAGCTCAGCCTCAAACTCACATCACAGCAATCCTCCTGCCTCTGCCTCCCAAGTGCTGGGATTACAGGCGTGAGCCACCACGCCCGGCACTGTGGTATGTGGTACTGGTTGCTGCTGGGTGTGGGTCTCCATGCCCAGTATAGGTATGTGATTACCGGAGATTGAACCTGGGTCCTTGCTCTTGGAGGACAGATGCCGGAACCATTGAGCTAAATCCTCGGCCCAAGATCTGGTTATTTGAAAAGAAATAGAAAAACAAGAAGGCAGGTCTCTGGTAAGACGGTTTGTCAAAAACGTAGTCAAAATAGATAACTGGAGTTAGATGATGACATGATTTCCCTAATTTGCTTTCTTTTTCTCTTCCACCTTATTTATTTTTATATGCTTGTTTTTTTTTAACATATTCTTATTTTCCCCCTGTTCCATATCCAGGTTTTATGTGAGATACTGGCACCCAGTCTTTGAGAACTGAGCCATGAGGTTCCAACCTCCTTCCTGCCCTGATTCTGGCCTTGAAGGCTGCTGTAATTGCCACTTACATACAGCAGATGGCGCTGTAAGCTAGTGACTGTGTTGCATTTTCCATTGATTGTGGGATACCGTCCCTCTTTTTATTTTTTGTAATTTATGTGTTGCATTTTAAAATTTCCACAGTTGTGAGGCATCTTCTATTCTCTCCATGTTTATTTTAGGGGTTTACACTTCTGAAAAGCTATTGTTAAATTGACATTGGTCCTTATTAAACCTTAAAGTCTTAAAGTGAAGAGTCGTCCCTAGGCTACCACCCTCAGCATTATCTGGAGTGAATAGCTCTTCTGTATATGGTATTTAAAAGAATGAACACAGGTTCTTAGTAAACACTCTTAAATGATGCATTATTGTATTATCTGGGACTCACTGTAAATTTGAGGTCAGGTTGACCCAGAAAGATTTTTTTAATACTTTTTTATTTTATTAGTACATATCTGTAATTCAGTTTAAAGTCATCTTGGGGAGTGGTTACATATACTATTACAGCTTGTTTCTTTCTTTTAAACCACCTTCCCTCCCCAGTCTCCCATCCCCTTTGTCATCCTTGTTGATATTATTTGTCTTAGCTCATGCAATGGCATATAGTGTTTATACTCACTGGAGTTATTAGGATTCTATAGGAGGCATATCTTTCTTCTTATTTGCCCTTCACCTCCTCCTCACCCCATTTCCTTGGGTCACTTCCCTATTGCAAGAGATCTGTCCCTTTGTCCCTTTCTGTCCATCCTTTCCTATTTTGTTTGTACTTTGCCTCACTAAAATGAGAGATACCATTCAGTATTTAAGCTTATCAGTCTAGTTTATTTCATCTAATATTACATTTTCCAGGTGCACCCATTTTCGAACTAATGTCTCCAGGGTGTCATTATAGCATAGTAGTATTCCATTAAATGTAGCCATCCTATTTTCTTTAGGCAGTCATCTGTTAATGGGTATACAGGCTGCTTCCAGGATTTAGCTATTACAAGTTATGTTACTATAAACATCGGTATACATGTTTCACTGTAGTATAACGTCTTAAACTCTTTAAGGACAGGGGATGGCTGGGTCACATGGGATTTCTAACTTCAGTTCTTTGAGAATCTTCATACTGATTTCCATAATAGTTGTAGTAGTTTACATTCTCAACAACAATACTGGAAGGTTCTCTTTTCACCACGTCAACACCAGCATGTATTTGATGTCTTGATGATTGCCTTCCTTTACAGAGTAAAATAGAATCTTGGTGTTGTTTTAGTTTGCATTTCTCTAAGGATCCAAGATGGTGAGCATTTTTCACATATTTGTGTATTTTCTCCTCTGTGAAGTGTCTGTTCATTTCTCGTGAGCATCCTTTTTTACTGTATCTTTAATTTTCGGTGATTTAATTGCTTTTTTAGTTCTTAGGATATTCTAGGTATTAGTCGTTTGTCTGAGAGTAGCTAGCAAAATATTTTTCTATTCTGTAGTCTGTCTCTTCACTCTATTAACTAATTCTTTTGTTATACAGAAGATTTTTAATCTGATAAAAATTCCCTTCTTAAATTCTTGCTGTTGTTTCTTGTGCAATTAAGATTCTTTTTATAAAATTCTTTTCTACACCTTTGTCTTCAAGAGTCTTACCTATTTTATTTTCCTTTTGATTTAATATTTCTGTTTTAATTTTTAGGTCTTTGATCCATTTTGATTTTAATTCCGTATATGGTGGCAGCTAAGGGTCCAGTTTGAAGCTCCCGGGCACAGATAACCAGTTTGCCCCCATCACTTGTTGAACAGGCTGTCTTTCTTCCAACATACCCTTTGGCCCCCAATAGGTTCAATAATTTCTGGTTATTATTAAGAAATTAGGGCCGGAGATTTAGCTCAGTGGTTCAGGCGCTTGTCTTGCAAGCGCAAGGACCTGGGTTCGATCCCTGGTAACCACATACAATACTGGGTGTGCAGATTCATGCCCAGCAGCAACCAGTACCACGTACCACAGTGCTGGGCGTGGTGGCTCACGCCTGTAATCCCAGCACATGGGAGGCAGAGGCAGGAGGATTGCTGTGATGTGAGTTTGAGGCTGAGCTCAGGGCCAGCCTGAACTACAAAAGCAAGACCCTGTCTCAAAAAACCTAAAAAAAAAAAAGAAATGACAATGTCCTTCTTGGTATAGACCGGTCTCTGAGGAAATCCTTTTGATCATTGTTTCATAAATAAGAGTTCATCCAGGATTTCTCATGCAGCTTAAATAAAATGCTTACTGTCTTGTTTAGATATTCACTCTCTAGTAAGGAAACAGCCGGGTACAAAGTGAACTAAAGTGGAGGCAGGAAAAGGACAAGCAGAAGGGACAGAATCTGAGGCAGGGTCAATGGCCTCAAATACTGTTTGCTACATATAAATCATTATATTCTAACTGGTACCATCACTTCAAATGCATTCCTGAGCATTAGGTTTTATGTTCCAGAAAAGCCTCAGCACTTGACAAGTTTCTGGAGGATGAAAGACTGAGTTTCCAAGTGACAAAAAGAAACGTATTGGAAAATACTTGTCCACAGAACATCAATTCTGAATTCAGCGTCAAATAAAGAGATTGTGGGGAGTTTTTGCAAATATTTCTAAAAACATTTTTATGGTCCTAGGGATTGAATGCAGGGCCTTTGTATCGAACTATAGCCCACCCCTTCAGGAATTATTATTTTAAATAATTTTGTCACTAAGTTGGCTAGAATAGAACTTGTCATCCCCCTGCCTTAGCCTCCCAGAGTGCTGGGATTGTAGATGCACACCAGCAGGGTAAAACTTTATATAGCATCTATATTCGATGGTATGATCATAAAAACAATGGGAAAGGAAAAGAACTTGCCAGTTCACAAAGAAATATGTAAAAATGACAGAAAAAAGCACATGGAAAAATACCCAACTCCAGATATTAGGCCTATGTACCTGATATAAGTGTCTTAAACATACACGTTAAAAACATAAAAAGATCTAAATGCTATAGTGTGATGAAATAGCCATGTTTGTATTAGATGAAGTTGCTCTGTACTTTTCTTATGACTCTTCAAATTTTTCCATCTCTTTAGTGCAGTGGTATAGTGCCTGCCTGGCAAACACAAGGTCTTGAGTTCCATCCTTGGTACCAAAAACAAACAAACAAACAAATTTTCCCATCTCTCTGTGCATAAGCTTCTGGTGAGCAACTTAGCCCTAGAAAAAGTGTCTCAGCACACCCCTAAACAAAGGATGGTACAATGGTTAAAAGCTCAAGTTCTGCAGTTTGAATATTTGCTCTGTTCTTTCTTGATTTTGTGAAATTGAGTGAGTTACAAATTTTTCATACCTCAATTTTCTTTTCTATAAAATGATCATTAACATTTACCTCTTCACTGTATGAATAAATGAGATTATAGATTATAGACTAAGTGTGGATGTACAATAAATATTCAACAAATGCTAACTGTTACTTTTCTTATTTTTTCCTTGTACTCTAATTTTTGAACTTAAAACATACTGTGTTCATTTTTCTAAAACAGGCTTTCTGGTCCTGAACTCAGGATTCCTCCTGCCTCTACCTCCCAAGTGCTAGGATTATAGACGTGATTCACCACACCCAGCCCAGCACTGTTGTATGTATTTACTGGGGATCGAACCTGGGACCTTCTGCTTGTGAGGTAGGCACTGGACCCACTGAGCTAAATCCATCCCTGTTGTGTTCATTTTTAAAAATGCTTCAAATCTTTTGTTTGCTTGTTTAGCAAGGCTTCAGGTCAATGGATGATTATTGCTTTCTTCTATCAATTTAGAGGCCAACTCCAGTGGAAAGAAGAGGTTAGGTATGGGAGTCAGCTGTATATGTCTGCGGCTATTGAGACAGGTGAGGAGCGCCTGACTGTCCTGTTTGTATTTGTCTCAAGGCTGGCGGGCATAGCTTGGCCAACAGCTGCCACGCCCTTCCCTTTGCTTCCCTTTTCTCCTCCCTACTCCTGCCAAAAGGTCTGATACCTGCAATACCTGCGTTGGTATCCTACTTGGCTATCTATCCCACCTGGCTATTCAGCAACCATTTTCCTCCACTCCGACATGAGTGCAGTTTGGTTAGAGTGGTGCCCTATCTTGTTCCCATCTCTTCAAACTCCTGTTGCCATTGAAGAAGGGAGGGGGCAACCTGGCATGGCGAAGATCAAGGAGTGAGATCTGGGCCCACTGTTAATATCCACAGCTAGCCTTCCAGAAGATTCCCTGGTTTCAGCCCTGCTCTCTCACTGGATCCCAGTGAAAGTGTCCTGGAGCCCTGCACCAATCACAGGCCTACACGTTGTCCAATCAGAGGCCTGGAACTGTTACATAAACAGCAATTTCCAGCCATTTCTCAAGTTAGTGCAGGAAGCTTCCCTACTGTGTACTGACAGCCCCCAACCCGCCCCACAGTGCAACACAGGCCCTATTAAAGACTCATTTTGGTGGTCCTGTAAACCTGCTCATGGTTTATATCTCAGGTAGTGAGGGCTTCAAAAGTCCTACAAGACCATTTAGATTCATTTTCTCGGTAGTGTAGACAGAACAGTTGATTCCAAAAAGCAATAAACACTAAGGGCTATTAGCACTGCAGAATTCCAGAGACCGCAGCCAACACAGATTAGCAGCAGAGACCAGCGCTAGGCAGCACTGACCTACAGTGTCTGGCACAAGCTAGGGCTGAATGGTAGAGGAAGCCATTGGCAGTGACCGGCAGCTGGCTGGCTGCTGTTGGCACCCAACTTATCCAGTGTCATCTGGTGGCACCAGATCTACGCTTTGCCGTTTCACAATTTTCATCTGTATTGAGCAAAACTCCCTCCAGGCTGACTGGCAATACTATCTTAGCCTTAAAATCCTCATAATAAGTCTATGTTTTGGATTCCACACATGACAGAGATGAAATAATTTTACATGCGTAAAGGCTTGTGTACAAAAATTTTAGTTTTATTCATAGACAATTTGTAGTTTACAGCTAATATTTGAAAACAATCTATTCTTTTAAAGGGAAATTATTCACTCAAGATTTTATGCAGCCATTAAAATGTTTTGGAAATTACACGATAGTATGATACATGCATTTGACATAATACCAAGGGAAAAAACAACTCTCGGACTTGTGTCTAAATATGATGACAAGTCTGCAGACGAAAAGACTGAAAGGGAAATTACTAGCATGATAAAAATGGACTTTGAGTAGAGAAACAATGGGTGATTTTAAAATAGTCTCTCTTCCATGTATTCTGTAATTCTTTGTTTTCTTTAATAATGAGTCTCCTCACCCCCACACAGTGCCACTGAGAGCTCTGGTTTGTAATTCATGAGCAAACTCTTGTAACAAAGGCTGAGCTCAGTTTAAACTGTTTTCTTTGGGCCGAACATGGTCATCATTTCATGAGATATGCAGTTGGGGCAGACAGTGCCACAGTTTCGGACAGTTTTTGTTTAGTGGAGTCAGCTGTATATGTCAGTGGCTATCAAGACAGGTGAAGAGTGCCTGACTCTCCTGTTTGTATTTGTCTCAAGGCTGGCAGGTGAGCAGGGCATAGACTGATGAAATGAAAGAAAGCAGAGCACCTGTGAAGACAGAGAGGCGAGGCAGAGTCTTGTACCAGGCACAGAAGTTACAGAAATCCCATAATCAGGGCAATAGAATTCCAGAGCAGAGTTCACTACTTGACTGGGCAACCAGCCCACAGACCTTATCTCTTTAAGAAAATAAGCAAACTCCACTTAAAGTAGATTTGTGGGCTATTTGGGTCTTAGTGTTATTTATTTTTAACTGAAACTCGTCAAATTAGAGATATTTTGAATAGAAAGGTGGAATGGTGTATATTTGGTTTTTATGTTGCCTTGTCTTTTTCTGATTATAACGTACAAAGAAAGAAATGAAACTCTCTAGTAATCCTGGCATGCAGAGTGGTCAGTCTTAAGATGTATGATATGAAAGCTCTCCTTCAGTCTCTGAGATAGGTAGAACTACCATTTCTTGACTGCTTATCAAAGGTTTTCACTTCCTTTGCCAGATAATTTTCTGAGGTGGATACAGTAAACATTTGGTGAAGTTAAATTTCGTGAAAAAAGTCTCACAGCTTGGCAAAGTCAGGATACATGAGCCCAGGGAGTTGGACTTAACCTCTCTTCTCCCTGATATCAATGTATTTATAAATGAATATTTCCTATAGTGAAATTACACTACACCAAGTGTTTTGTAATGCTCTTGGCCCACAAAGTATTTGAGAATTATTTAAATTCAATAGATATTAACCTCCTTCTTATTTTAATAACTTCAGGGTACTTTGTTACATGGGTAATGTATTTAACTGTAATTATATAGTTGGATATATTAAGGTTTTCAGTATTATAAACAACAAGCACAATATGTACACCCTCACATGTAGATGCAAACTTGAGAAATTATTTCATGAGAATAAATTCTCAGAGGAGAAACTTCCAGGTGAAAATGACTATTTTTAAGTCTTTTATCAGTAAGAGGAGTCACAATTGATTATTGTTCATCTCAGTTGCCAGAGTGCTTTTTCTGTGTATGCTAGTGTTTGTCAACCCTTCCTTGATCTGCTATAAGAAATGTATCTATATAGCAGTCCTCTACACATACACACACACACACACACACACACACACACACACACACACGGTCCAAAGAAAGCTTGTATTTTCCTGATCAGATGCCATGAACTCATCCTCTTCTCTCTTTCCTCCCTTCCTTTCCAAAGGCTTTTAAGATACCAGATTGAGTCCACTAAGTTAGCTTTATGACTCAAAAGACACTATTGTAATACCTGGATATTAGTATTTCTTTAAAATTTTGCCCAATAATCTGAGATAAGGACAAATAGCTATTTCATTTTCAGATCTGTGTGACAGTGTTGCTCATGACAACTTAGATTTTTACTTTAAAATTTTTGGTTTGCTGTCTCTTGGGATGTGCTGTTTACTTCAAAATCTACTTGTAAGGTATTTAAATCAATCAGTCTAGTGTACTTGGTAATATGCTCTGTTCTATGGTAAGGGCTGTGTTTGTTTGGCACAAGTTGCTTCTGAGGGTTACTCTTTATTTAAATCTAAGCCCTCTAAAGCTTTTTGTGGGTCTTCTATGTACAAGGCCCAATGCCTGGTCCAGGGAATTAGAGGAGGGAGCAGCAGCTTACCATGTCATAGACACCTGATTTATATATGCAAATATCTGCTGATCAAATACTAGAAAGAACATAATGATTTCATAATCACATGACTTAGAAATAAGACCCTTTAAGTCTTATGTTTATGCTATCTTCATAGGATAGTTCATTTATGACCATTTTTAGTATTCATTTTTTTAAAAAAATAAAAACTTACAAACTTTTAGCTAGAACGGTATAGACTATGACTGCTCCTTAAACACCATATGATAAAAAAATATAACCATCTGAAGATTAATTCAGGATGAAGTATAGAATTGGAGGAGAGTTCAAAATTTGGCTCATAAACTGGTAGCTGCTGCAGGAGTCACAGATTCTGAAGTCTAGGTCTTATTTTTGTTGTATTTAGTGATGAATTATGGCAAATTCATTTGATAGGAAGCAGTTGAGAGTCTCACAACTAGCTCATATGTTGAGAAAACGCAGAGCTGTCCAGGACTTCAGAGCTCCATTACAGCAGATGGTGCTGGGGACCAGGTCTAACAGGTCTGCCCATGCGGTCCTTTGCAAAGGACCATGAGGTCCTTTGGCCTCTTCCAAAACTGGCCTCGCTTCTGTTTGTGGCATAGTGAAAAATCCACTTTGGCACAAGACAGAAGCGTCCTTGTGGCTCAGCAAGAAGCTCAGCACTTGCTGAATGAAGCCAGTCTGGGAGCCTGGTGGACCGTGAACGGTGGGGCAGTGCCCACCTGCCACCTGCAGTGCCCACCTGGCCACTCGGGTTTCAGCTCTGTGAGCTCAAGGAGGCTTCTCCTCCTTCCGTCTTCTCTTGTTGTGCAGGGACAGGAGGGACAGTCTTGAGGAAGACTCTCGCATCACCAGCCTCTGTCACACCTCTGTCCCCGAGAAGTAAAATGAGGTGCCAATCCACAGCAAGTGTCATCCTGAGGTCCAGCAGAGGTGACAGATGTAAATGAGTTCTGGAATGGCTTGATAAATTTTAATGTGCCATGTAGCCAAGGGGAGCTGGTGTTGTGTGAGAGGAGACTATTCGTGCCTTCCAATGGCACCTGTCTTACGTCTCCCATTGGCCACTGGAATTCCCAAGTCCCCAGGTCCCTCTGCTGCAGTTCCCTCCAGAGTATGCTGGAGTAGAGAGAGCTTTGACCTTGAGTGAGTTATCTAACCTTTCACACCCAGTCAAAGTCATCCGTAAAATCATCTGGACACGTGTTATTTCTTACAGAAGCTTCAGGATGGGACAGGGCTGCGAGGCAGCACTTTAGCAGGAGCCAAGATGAGACACCCTGATGCCGGAGCCAGCATCACAGATGCCACAAGGTCAAGTGGAGAGTGCAGAGAGGCCAGGGCATGTTGGGGGTCGGCCCTGAGGCTGCACCTGCAGTGCGGGGTGCTCACCCACGGAGCAGTGTTCTCCAGGCAGAGACATGGGTCAGCTGTTCAGGTCTCACGTTGCCCAGCGTCATTCCCTGGTGGATAGGAGATTCCCAGTTACCCAGAGAAAGAACAGAAAGTCTGACGGTCTGTGAGGCTTTGAAGCTCAGGCTATCGGAGGGTGGATTTTCTTCTAGTGTGTGTTCACTGAAGGACAATGATCGAGTTATACATCTGAGATGGTAGTGTTTCAGAGCTAGAATGTGGAAAACAAGGAGAGCCATTCATCCTGTTGGGTCACATCCTGTTCGCGATGGCAGGAAATGGGGCCTCAACCCAAGGTGGTTAGAACAACATGACGTTGGGAGGCGTTTGCACGCTACATGTGTCTGTGCATTTTGGTTTTCCATTCTGTGAATCACTACGCTGTGGGAAGACCTCAAGCTTGTTGTCAAATAAAACTGGCGAACAGCCAAGACTTCATCTGACTGTGTTAAGCTTCAGCTCGTATCAGTCTAAGAAACAGAAACTCATCCTGTCGGCCACCTGCAACCTGGCCAGGGTGCTGAGCGTGGCTTCCAGGCATAGGAGTGCCATGTGGGGAATTTCTGTGACAGTCCCAGGGGGCAGGACATTGTGGGTCTTATCCAGAAATAGGGATGTTGTCGTTTTACTCCAGGAGAAGAGATGGGTGCAGTCTGTGAGCACACAGCGTGCTCAGGGCATAATTTATCCTGTCTTTATTCACCACCTCATCTGACAAAGAGCTTCTGGACTCTGGATGTCGGAGGCCCCTCCGGCCCCTTCCCTTCCCCCTCACTGTTCTCATTCATGTCTCCTTTCTTCTCGCCTGTGTCAGGCAGGTGCTTCCCACACCCTGCTGCCCAATGGGAGTGAGTTGAAGAAGAAAGGGTTTTTCTCCTTCCTGCCCTTTCCTTTTCCCTTGGGTTTTAGTTTGATAAGTGGCATCTCTGACAAATCTAGCTGAGGGACCCGCTCCAGTTCTAAGCCTCCTGGGAACTGAGGGCTCCTGCTCTTCCAAGATAAGACAAGTATTCAGCGTTTTGAACTGCTGGCCCAGGAATGGGTCTTTCGAGTTTAAAAGCCACGTTCTTTGCCATTCATACTCAATGGTTTTCAGACTTTTAAAAAAGGGTTTCTGCTAGTCTGTGGTATCTGTACAAAGTTTATGTATACAGGGGGTGGGGTTGGTAGGGTGGGTAGGGCTATGGGAAAAAATGAGAATTAACTTGTGTCATATACTGGTATAAATTCTCATTGTGGAGTGCAGTCATGATATGTATATGTAATGTACCAATAAAGATTTCAATTAAAAAAAAAAAGGCACCGAATCCTGGGTAAATCAAGAAGCAAGACTCCTCCGGCGAATCTCCTTTGTGCCTGCAGTGTGTCAGACGTGGGTGCCGCAGGAGTCACCTCAAAGCTCCTGGTCCAGCCTGAACTGGGAGACACCTGGGTCCTGCTGAGCAGAGGAGGAGCATGAGTCGCTGCAGGTCAAGGATGTTGCTCAAGGCTCACAGGTAGGAGTTGATGTCTCCTCACGGAAAGGCGCTCCACACCTTTGTAACTAGATCTTTCTGATTACAGGTTTGGCTCTTTTGCAACGACTGCACTGCCTTTCAGTGCAGATTCTGGGATAGAAGTAATGATATCTTTTATACCGGGCTGTCGATTCAGCGAATGGTATGAGCTCTGTCTTTCTGCCTTTTTTTTTTTTTCAGTTTGAAGCTTGAATTTTCTGTTGCTAGTTCTACAAGCTGGGAACATTCATTACTGGACATCATTGGTTCCAGAATATGGTTTTATGTAACAGGAAGAGGTATTTCAAAAATGTAAACTGGAGGAAAAGAAACTCAGCAAATTCCAGATGTTTGTGTTCCTTGTGTGTGTGTGTGTGTGTGTGTGTGTGTGAACTTTTTTGACTGGTTCCATTTGGAATAACAAGTGAACTAAGTGGAAGATAAAAATAGCCTCTTTTATAGTTTTACCTCATACAACAGCAGCGTATTATGCGTTTCCGTGGAAAGAGCTATTTATAGAAAGAATGCAAAGTACCCTCAGCCCCGTGAGTAATAACTATTTGGCAACATGATGCTTATGAGAGATGATCACTGAGCCAAAGGTTTGCAGATTGATTTTTATGCAGTTACTATGTGTTGCTTATGATAAACAAAACCTTACTGAATTTTAAAAAAACAATATATTTATAAGGATCTAGGAATTCCTTCTACTTTCTGTACAATGATTTATAAATTTTTTTGGTTGTACTGGGGATCAAACTCACGATCTTGTGCTTGCCAAGCAGGCAGCTGTGGCACTGAGCGAAATCCCTGGCTATGACTTACAATTTTAATGTATCGAGTTGGACGAATGGAAAGGAACCAAGAAATGGATGGAAGAGGAGAGCTGGGATGGGAAGGGGAAGCAAACAGAATCCAAATGTGTTTTGTACATGCACCAACTCCCCACTATGAATGCAATCACTGTGTACTGCAAACTGTACCAATAAAAATAAAAAGTAAAGCGGAGGGAGGGGCATTGGATGTTACACACTGTCTAGTGCAAGATGGAAGAAAAAGTCACATGCTTGTTGAAAGAGAAAGAGGAGATGGATAGCTTACAGCAGGCTTGCAAGTATGTGATTTAAATGGACAGTTTACCACTTGAGATTTTTTTTTTTTTTTTTCGGTTTTTTACACTTGATCTTAGCCAAAAGGCCAAGAAGCGATTTTTTTTTTCGGTTTTTTGAGACAGGGTCTCGCTTTTGTGGTTCAGGCTGGCCCTGAGCTCAGCCTCAAACTCACATCACAGCAATCCTCCTGCCTCTGCCTCCTGAGTGCTGGGATTACAGGCGTGAGCCACCACACCCGGCATTGTGGTATGTGGTACTAGTTGCTGCTGGGTGTGAGTCTCCACACCCAGTATGGTATGTGGTTACTGGGGATCGAACCTGGGTCCTTGCGCTTGCAAGACAGGCCCCGGAACCACTGAGTTAAATCCCCGGCCCACCACTTGAGATTTTTAATAATAAAAGAGCAACAAAACAAAAATAGAAAATTGTAAATCCAGAGAAGAATATAGACCACTACATACTCATCTGCCCTCTCCAAAGCAGGAGTGAGCCTCAGTGAGCCTCAGTGAGCTAGCTCAGTGAGTTAGGTATAATGTATAATTCGTTGTGAATGGGATGATCCTGGGGAAGAGAATGGGACATTTTCTTTGTGGGTTTTAAATCCATAAGCATCAGCTGGTTAGTTTTAGTATAGTTTTCCTCAGATTCACTTAAATACAGATAGAGTGGATGCCCTCCTCTCTTTGTGAAGTGTTCAAATGGCTAATCAAAACAGAGTGACTAAAATGTAGAATTCTAGATGCTGAGACTCACGGTTTCCTAGAATTATATACTGAACACCGGACATCTTGTAGGGATGGTTCCTGAGTGGGACGGGTGGTCCCCTTCACCTCTATCGTTCTGGGAGTATTTCCTCTGCTGTGTCTGGTAAGTTTCCTCTGGGAGATGATCTTTCAGCTACCCAGAATATCAGATAAGTTTTGACCAAAAACAATTTTCAGAACAAAACTCAATGAAAGATACTTTCCTTTCTGAGGAAGAATTGGTTGATCTCTAAACCCAATTTGAAGAAGGAAAAGCAAGTCTAAAAGTATGACTTACCATTATTTCCACCAGAAATGTGATCAGTGTAGTGATGTAAAAGTGAATTTCAGCTATCATCTACTGTTTGTGAACAGAGTCACGAGTTTTTTTTTGTTTTTTTTTTTTTTAAGACAAGGTCTCGCTTTGTAGTCCAGGCTGGCCCTGAGCTCAGCCTCAAACTCACATCACAGCAATCCTCCTGCCTCTGCCTCCCGAGTGCTGGGATTACAGGCGTGAGCCACCACACCCGGCACTGTGGTCTGTGGTACTGGTTGCTGCTGGGCGTGAGTCTCCACACCCAGTATTGTATGTGGTTACCGGGGATCGAACCTGGGTCCTTGCGCTCGCAAGACAGGTGCCGGAACCATTGAGCTAACTCCCCGGCCCCAGAGTCACGGTTTTACGATGCTGAGCACGGGCACCTACTGCTCTTCAAAACTGGGTGTATATTTTTCTCTGAATTTCGTTGTATAAACAATGTACAATTTGGTTCAAATTTCATCTCATCTCACCAGGAGTGATAATTTTATCAATAATTCAAACAAGTTGAAATTTGTAGATTTTAAAAGAAATAGTAAAAATCCTTTAACTTGAATTCCATGTTTTGTGATGATGGAAATCTTTTACACTATTCATAGAATGTTCTATATATGAAGAAAGAAATACTGACAGAGTTTCCAAATGGGCCAGTTGTTTGCCTGGGATCTCAGTGCTCCTGGATGGCTCTGAATGTGAAAGGTTACAGATGAGCTCCAGATGGTGACCCTGTGATGCGCTGAATTTCATTTCCATGTCAAGAAGAGCAAGACTTACTTAGAGGTTAGATGTCTTGTTACGGACATTTCAGTCTTGGAAATTCAGTGACCTCTGATTTCTGTAATAATGGATAAAGATTTAGAAGAAAAATGGTGCTTTACATTGGAATAGTATGCTGGGCCTGTGATTACTGTAGATTCTTAAATTCTGATGCAATGACTGATCCCTCCCAAATGCAATAATCATAAAACTGCAGAGTTTTGAAGGAGAAGGAAGTGAAGCCACTCAACAGAAGCTTCTATGCTTTCAGAAGATCAGCTTTTGTCTAAATCAATTTTCAAACATAAAATGGATGATTTATGCTTGAGGAAAATTAAAGTTGATAAATAGCTATAAAGTTAAATTTATAAATTCAAGTATGCAACAGTTAGCTCTGTTTCTAAAAACTACTTGGTTAGGTATAATGTATATATATATACAACACTCACATATTATAACTTCACAATGTGGATGATTATCTCTATCTATCTATCTATCTATCTATCCACCATTGCCACAATCTCAAAGTTCTAAGGCTTCCATTGCCTCCCCAAACTTTCTGGCTCCTGCCCTCAGCCCCTGCTTCCTGTCTCCATAGTTTTGCCTTTTTAAGAAATTTTCTGCAAGTGGAATCAAGTAACAGGCAATCTTCTGTGTCTGGCATCATTCACTTATGTAATATTTGGGGTTTTACAAATGTGCCTGCATGTTTCATATTTGTTCCCTTCCACTACCAAGTAGGATTATGTTGAATGGATAAACTATGTTATATTTAATTATTAGCTCATTGATGGACATTTACCTTGTTTCTAGCTTTGAGTTATTATAAATAATACAGCTATGAACATTTTCATACTATGAGAATATCTGTTCTTTTCTTGTGGGGTACAACCTGGTGTAGAACTGGGTAGACTCGCATAGAACTGCTTGCCTATGTGAGGAACTGAAAATGCTTTCCAAAGTTGCTGAGTCATTGGCCCTCCTCACTACCTGCTGGTCCAGGTGGCTGGGTGGTCACTGTTTTCTCCTTGACTCCAAGCTTTGGCTGAGTTAAGAGGCACTAAACTCTTTTTTCTAAAGTCTTGTCACCTCATTTTCCTGGACTTCATTTTCTGCCTCACTGCTCCTTAAAAATATCCTTCCTGCTTGTCCTCTGAGTTCTATTGCTGTACGACTGACATTTGTTCTCTGCTTTGCCAAAACCCCCTTGTAAGAAATTATAAAACTTAGTTTCCTTACACATAATAATCAGAGAAAATATAAGAAGCATTAGCACAGTTTAAAACTTCAACAGATTTCCCTGTTGTGGGGATGGATAACCAAGTTACGGAAGACAGAAGGAAATACCTCTTCCCATTTCTAGAGAATTTACTTTTTCTAGGTGTATACAGCATCTAGAATTTCCCCAGAAATAGAAGGTTTCTTTTTCACATCCTGCCCGCTAGCCACAGAGGACTAGCCACAGAGGCAAAGGCTTACATTTGGGAAGTTTGTTAGTGTTGAAGTCTGTGTGACTTCACTTGTGGTGATAAATCTTGTGTGAACTCGGGGGCCGGCCGGCGGACATCCAAAGTAAATAGCAATTGTTGTGGTGAGGGCTGCAGGGGTTGCTGCACCGGCTGTACCTCAGCTGTGGCCAACCTTCCACAGCTGTGACTCCCTGGGGCTCTTTGGAAAGCTGGCCCTGGATTCTGAGAAGCCCTCGGCCCCTGATTTCCATCGGCTCAACCTTCGCACCGCTGTCCCTTCCACTGCAGACCAGGGCCATGTGCACACCTGCCTCCTCGCACTGGGTGGGGTGATGCCAACAAGCTGGCAAGGGTCCTGTGTGCAAGAACTTTGTAAATAAACTCTTTAGTTCTGGGATCCAGGGTGTTGGTGCTTGGCGTATATCAATGACAATTATGATTATGGTAAAATCTATTGTTTCTTATATGCTTATCGGGTGCAAAGAACAGTGCTAGGAACTCCACATACATTATATATTCAATCTCCAGTCCAGGTCTAAAGGTAACCACTGGTGTTCGGAATGGGGTCAGAGGCTAAGGGACGTTCTATAACTTGCTTAATGTCCCATAGATAGTAAAGGACGGAGCTACGGTTTGAATCCACGCCTATGAAGCAGAAGGCCAGTGTTTTAACAATTAAGCTATTGTTTTTGTAGATATGGTTAAATTTTTTTTATTAATACATGTTGGCAGTATAGGATGATTGCATTTACTGTAAGAAATTCATACATCTAGGTAACATCTTAATTCTTTTTTCATGCCCTGCCCCTCTCTATGCTCCCTGCACTTTCCAAATTTTGATTTTCTTATTTGCAAAAGCTCTATTTCCATTTTTTTCTCTTCAATTCTTTTTTTCCACCTCCATTCTCTTCTCTCTCCCCTGTCTTTCATCTCTTGTTATTTGAAAAAGATCTCCCTACTTCCTGTTTTATTTTGTTCTTTATTTATATTTTGGTTTTCTCATATAAGAGAAATCTTGTGATATTTAAGCTTATGTGTTTGATTTATTTTGCTTAACATTACGGTCTCAAGGTGTATCCATTTGCCTGTGACTTCCTCATTTTTACCGTTCTCTGTGGCAGAGTAGCATTCTACTGTGCATACATATCCATTTATCGGTCCTTCTTTTTTTTTATCCATTCATCTGTCCAGGGCCATACAGGCCATTTCCAAGATTTGTTTATCACAAATTGTGTTCCTATAGACATAGGTATAATGTACTATGACTTATTGGAGGATCCCTAGAAGGGGACTAGCTGAGTGAAACAGAATTTTTATTTCTGTGGAAATTAGTATAAATAGCCCTCAAAAATAAATACAGTTATGCTGTGGATGCCTGACTGAAATCTCAGGGGACTCCCTTCCCTTCTGAGTGTGGGTTTGGTGTGGGGGCTGCCTTGTGTTAGGCACAGGAGTGCATGACAGCCTTTGGCCCAGCTTCCTCGCTCTGATATAGAATCTTGCTTTCCTTGTGGGAGGCAAGAGCTCAAAAGGCTCTGCTAAAAGGGAGAGGCCTCTGATCTGCTTAGGATGATACTGATCCCAACGAAAAGTGAGCTTCCTGTATAAAGTAATAACTCACAGTTTATCATTAAACCCTGCGGCTGGTGTATAGACAGATGGACAAACTGCTTACACTTGCCCTGATGCACTAAATACCGTGTGATCTTTGCTCTGCTCCTCTGGGTGTCTGTCGCATAGGGCTTGAACGGG
The DNA here is from genome assembly GCA_004026965.1 of Petromus typicus. Taxonomy (NCBI): domain Eukaryota; kingdom Metazoa; phylum Chordata; class Mammalia; order Rodentia; family Petromuridae; genus Petromus; species Petromus typicus. The sequence continues at coordinate 41,730 of PVIR01003086.1, forward strand.
TTGGGTGCAGGGAATGTGTGGTGAGCTATCTCTGCCCTAATTAATCTCCTTATGTCTTGATGTCACTGAAGGACAGAAACAAACCAGAGAAGCGTGTAAAGGAGGAGAACAGGCCAATTCCCCTAGGGACATTTATTTTATTTTTTCTGAACCACTTCCCCCAGCGCCTCACAGAGTACAGAGTGATTCATATTTACTTGTTGAAATAGAATACATTATAAATGCCTCAAATCTCTGCCGGACCTAATGACACTATCAAAGCTCTTTTATAGCTATGGCTTCTAATGATCCTTGTATTCATTTTAATAAGGAAGATGCTGGATGTCAGAAGAGTTAAATAACTTTGCAAAGTCACAGAACTTAGCAGAGGTAGTGTCGAGGGTAGAACTAAGACCTGGTTGTTGCAGGATACAACTGCTGCCTTTCTCTTTCCCTGACTTATTCTTCTGTGAATTCTGCCCTCAGTTTACCTAAAATTCCATATTCACAAGTGTGGTAGATAAGTGTCTTGTGATAGAAACTGAAGCTGAGCAGTGGCAACTTTCTTGTTACTAAAAAGGTTCTACATAGTAAGTCCCAGGATAATGTCCAGCCAGACTACAGCCTGACTGAAACTGCTAGCTATACCGGCTCTTGTCTCTTGCCTTTGCTCTCCTCTGACTCCAAAACAATTACCCAGAAGACAGATCTTATACTATCAGAACTTTCTACACTTCCTAGTTCAGTCACGGTGAGAATACATTTCTTTCCTGGGTCCAACATCATTGTTTGGTCTACTGGAGGCAAGTGGCTAGGCTAGAGGGACCCCCCCAAAGCCAAACTGTTACTTAGCATCTCATCTTAAGACCAAAACAGCTGAGAAAGTCCACAGAAAGGAGGAAAGATTTATTCTGGCTAGTGGTTTTAGTCTATGGTCTGCAGAAACATCATGGAGGAGCGAATGGAAGAGGAAAGCTGCTTACTTTCTGGCAGCCAGGAATCAGAGAGGAAGAAAAAAAGTCTCCAGAGAAAGAAGGAATGGAGTCAAGAATATACCCTCCCAACTTAAAGTCCTAGTTATTTAGCAGGCCCCACCACCTAACGGCATGTTTGTAGCTGAATGTTTATCCCCAGCTGTGAGCAAATGAGCGGTTCGGGGCACATTTTTAAGCCAAACCATATCACAGGTCCTCAGCCAGGACTCCAGTAACATGGTGACTTTGAATCCAGCACAGAAAAAGAATTTTCAAGTACTAATACCTAAACTTTTAAAGCAATTTCTACTAAATATGGTCTCATTTGGTGACATAGCTGATCTTATTGTACTCTCTGGGTCTCCTTTCTCCTATTCTCTGTATTCAACTTGATCACAGTAATTTGTGCAGCCCTTTCCAAGGACCTTCATGTAAAAGAGAAGTTAGACTTTTTTTTTCCAAATCTTTTTAACTCACAGACTCAATCAGTGCCTACTACGCCAAGATAAAAAGTGGCCAGGGCATGACCCATGTTTTGATGGAGCTTTTCTTTGTATGACCGCAGGGACAGACATACATCCTAGTGGCTCTGCAGGATAAGGGCTTAACAGAGGATTCAATCAAAGGTCTGAGAACAAGAGAAGAGTGTAGCTGCCTCTGACCGAGATTTTGATGGCTGTGTCATGGCTCTGACCGCTTCTGAGTTGGAAAAAGGATAAGTTGGAATTGTTTTTTGAAATTCTGTGTGAACGTGGGGAAGAGCAGTTCATTTTAAAGGAACAGCAGAGACAAGGGTGGGAGAGGTGGCCTGATAGGACAGGATGAGTGGTCCTGGGAGAGGCTACAAAGGAGGGGAATAAGGATGGAGGGGCGAGCTGTCTCCATCTCTGTGTCTGTCTGTCTGTCTCAGTTTGAACTGGGGGCCATGCACAGGCCAGGTGAGTGCTCTACCACTGAGCTCCATCCCCAGTTCTTGCATTTTCTTCAGCAGGCTGTGGGAAGTCCAGCTGGGATTGCAAGGAGGGACAGTGATCTGAGTTGCAAAGCATGAACCGTGGGCAACTTCAGTAGAGATCGACATGAGGCTTGAACACTCATCACTTGTCTTCGGACGCTCCCTGAGGTGATGGGCATCGGGCAGGAAGCTGGGCTCCAGTGCCATGCATCCCAGAGCAAGGCTTATGGACCCTTCAACCCGGCCTACAAGCAATGAAAGGTGTAGGCAACATCATAAATATCTCTACTCAGTTCAGCAGGTCCATAAAGAAAGGGGGTCAGAGACCCTGGCGCAGGGCCCTCGGAAAAGCTGGACACAATGCTGAGCTGAAGCTCTTTGTTAACAGGGAATCAGGGAGAGGGCAGGAGGCCACAACAAGGACAACGCACAGAGCCCAGGCAGCACGGCCAGTGAACAGGACCTGTTTTATTCTGTTCATTTGATTTTTTTAAAACTACTTAATTGCTTAAGTAACATTTTATTTTAGAAAATGTGTCTAATATAGACAAAATTCTATAATCTCCCAACCTAGAGATAATTTTAAAAATCAGATGATTTTCTTTCTATTCTTATATGACTGTGAATAATAATAGATCTATATGAGTGAATAGATCTATATAATTGTGTGTGTGCATGCACATACATACACAACTATATAAATATGAATACATAAAAAGTGTATATGCTGATATTGATTATATATCTCCTTTTTGTCTCAGCGTGGATATCTTTCTTCAAAGCATAGGCATAAAATAAGTTTTCATTTCTTTAATGTTTAAACAGTATGACCTAGAGTACTCACTAGTCCAGCCTGACCAGAAGTCCAGTCTTCCTCCAAGAGTTCCTAGAAATTCCTAGGAATATACATGAAACCTTTTCATACTCCTCAACCTCCAGCCCTAATGTTGGCTGCTACCAACCTTCTCACTAATAATATATAAAAAAGAAGTTAACAAGGAAAATATAGGTAAAACATTCATTTCAACTAGAGTGGAAGCACCTGTGCCAGGAATCTTGCCTTTCCTGTCCACTGCTTTGTACTCCAGGGCTCCAAACACTATCACACAGTAATTGTTTAATAAATGTGCTAAATGAATGCATGAATTCAAACTTCCTCCTGTCTAGGGAAGGGAATATCTATTGAATATTTGTCATGGGCTTTTTCTGTGCTGGGGATCAGCATGTTGTATGAACAACAAGACTTTCACCTATGATGGATATAATTTAAAGATAAGCATCTTTTGGAAATGAACAAGGCTTCCATGGGAAGCTGTGAACTTCCTAGCACACAAGATACAGAAGTCAATACCAGAAGACTTCTGACCAAACCTTTGGAAGAGATTCCTGGTTTGGGTGGGACACTGAACTACATGACCACCAAGGATTGTTTGGATGCAAAATTGAACATATTTTAGCTTATCTTTTCTAACTTATTAATCATAACAACTGAAGGGATTTCAGAAGGACCCAGGAGGTCATTTGCAAACGAAAAACAAATGTTTTGATTGGATCCAAATATTTGCTAGTAATAAATGATATTTCTCGAGAAGTCTTCAAGTTTAACAAGCATTTGATGAACATCTTTCCAGAAAGCTCAAAGGTCTTGACTTTGGTCATTGGGAAGTTTAGAATTTCCATCTGTTGGTCTTATTGATTTGGGACTCAAAAAAATTCCTTATCTATTTCTTGGTTCAAGAAATAGCAGGGAAGAAAAGAGGGGCATAGTGAACATCCACTGTTATGAGACACTGTAGACTTGGCAATATTTATAATTCCAAAGGGAAAAGGAGATCATCTGTTACATATTACAATATAAAAGTTCATTTTTTTGCAAAATAATAATTGTTAAATAAAAATTTAAAAACTGAAAATGGTAAAAAATTACTATTTCTATTTTGTAACTGGATTTTTGTCTTTTAAGGCCCTTACTTTTTATATACTTGTGGCATTATTGTAGAAACTTCTTTGAACTCTAAAATGTTTAATATTTAGGGCCAGGGATTTAGCTCAGTGGTTTCAGCATCTGGGATTTGCAAGGTCCTGAGTTCAATCCCTGCTAACCATATAGTACAATGCCAGGCATGGTGGTTCATGCCTGTAATCCCAGCAATCAGGAGGCAGAGGCAGGAGGATTGCTGTGAGTTTGAGGCTAACCTGGGCTACATAGTGAGTTCAGGGCCAGCCTGAACTATAAAGTTAGACTCTGTCTCTAAATAAATAAATAAAATATTAATCTTTACTTAGACTGGCAGAAATATCTTTGTTGGATGTGAAGCCTCATTTTCTAGAGTTCTCATTTATGTGCCTTGGTTTTCCTTTGTGCATAAGTATAAATTTAAATTTGAAAACTAAAAATTAGAATTTGGTTAGTATGGTGGCTTGTGACAAAATTAGACCACAGATTAACCATTGGATACCTAAATGGTCAGAACCTACACTGTGGCTGTTAGCCTTAATACCATACCTAACTTTAAGTATAACTAGTTACTTGCTTATTGTCTATTTAATGACCAACTCCCCTGTTAGACTCTTTGCCTAGTTCACAGGCCTATCACTAGTACTTCTTTCCTGTAGGCTGGATTCTTAGTGAATATAATTTGAATAAGGGAATGGTTTCTTTACTTGAGGTTGATGAATGCATCTATCCACCTAGTCGTTCATTCATGTGCAGTTATGTTTTGGAACATGTGCCATGTCCTGAATACCACACCCTGCACCATAGATATAGAGGAAAGTGGAGATAGTCCCATTCTGGATGGAAGTATGTTGTCCAGTGCTTCTGTAGATCTCTTGCCCAGTTATTGCAATTACAGATACATGGGGAGTGGCTTGTGAGAGATTAGCAGTTTAAGGTGAACTAGTTTCTCAGGATTCAGAGAAGAGATGGGAACATGGATATGGAAGGGACATTTCCCGGTTGTCTTTTTCTCCCTTCTCTGGAAGGGAGTCTTGGGCCGCAGGGAGGCAGCAGAGTGACAGAAACTTGCTCACCTGGAGGAGTGGTCACCATCTCACTCTGATGATATGTGACTTGGCCAGCCTTCTGGGCCTTCTGAAATCTCCTTACCTACCCAGGAGGTGATGAGGCTGGGACGTGGTGTGAGCAGGAAGTGTCTCTGAACACGTGGCCATGCCGCCCCCTTTCCAACCAAGCGCATACCTTCTGCCTGCACACAGCCGGTCCTGTGTGGCTTCATATCTACAGAAAGCCCTCTGGCTTTCTGCACCTGTGTCCCTCCATGTCCTGAATCTTCCCCTGTCCTTTGCAGGCCCCAGCAGTCCCAGGCAGCAGGGAGGCTGTGCTGGAGAAAAGTCAGACCTCAGAGAGAGACAGGGCATGAACCGAACTCTCCTTTGATGGGACAGGGCTCCCTTGGACCAGCCTTCTGGGTGCCCAGTCACTTGCTATCACAATCCCTTGGCCACTGATCCTTCTGGGACAGGTCTGTCCAGTAGGGCTTCATTCTATGCCACAAATTTGCTACATGGGCCTGGAGATAAGGAAATTCCTTTCTCCTCACCTGACTCCCCTACATCCATTGGATCCAAAGCAGAATTGCTTCTGGGGGTTCTCAGGTGTCCATTTCATTCCTGAGGAATTCCTATACCTGCTAAGGTGAACTAGGGTGCAAGAAAAACAAATAAACACAGTGAATATCTCTGCTAGTCTTCAAGAAGGAAGCTCTGCCTCTCACCTCAGGGGAGGCTTGGAGGGAGGCACAGCGGCCTTCCGGGCTTTGCTCCAGGGAAGGCGGGCTTCTCAGTGCACGTGGGTTTACCTTTTAAGCAGTGCTTTCGTCTTTCAAAGAATGGCGGGATGTCATAATATAAAAAATGAGAATTGAGATGGTTGAAGTAATGAATGTTTATTGAATATGAATCTGAATCTGCAGAAATATCTGCTTGCTTCTGTGAAAGCCATTATTGATGGCAATTTCCCTCACTAGTTTGAAAAAACAAAATGATTGAACATGAAAATGCTTCCTACACTAAAGTGGGAAGTAGGTAGGCAAGGTGTTGTCACCTCCTCTTTTGTCACACAAGGAAGCAGGGGCTACACACAGGCCCTAGGACCTCTTCCCTAGGACCTGGGGACAATCCCAATTTGCTCTTTTGGAAGGTTCCAAGAAAATGAGTTACGTCTAAGCGTGGCACTGCCTTTGGGATGCAGTTGCTTATAAATGTAACTAATCTTGCTGTGTTCCTCTAAGACAATCTCTTGTGGGGTTGCTGACTTTGGAGTGTTAATTACATCCTGTCACTATGTACTTATTCATCACCGGTCAATTCCTCCCACACATTTTATGACCACAGACACCAAATCTCTTTTGTTCACCTTGTGGGGCCTGCAATATGCCTGGCACCCTGAAGCCACCTGCCCGCCTTCCCTGGAGCAAAGCCCGGAAGGCCGCTGTGCCTCCCTCCGAGCCTCCCCTGAGATGAGAGGCAGAGCTTCCTTCTTGAAGACTAGCAGAGATATTCGCTGTGTTTATTTGTTTTTCTTGCACCCTAGTTCACCTTAGCAGGTATAGGAATTCCTCACCATGACATTACCGAGTGATGGTGGCTTTATTGCAGCAATTCTAAATGCTTGCGACTTAGTCATGAGGCTTTCCTGCCTCAATAGCTTAATCAGTCAAATGGGAACAATAACAGTCTTTCTGAAAGGTCATTGCTTCTCTCCAACTTGGGAAATCCATTGCTTAGGAAATGTTGGACTTTGCGGATGTTCTGAGTGTCTGTGAACTTGGGAACATTCTCCAAAATGCTCCCTCATGCCATGGCTAGAACACAATCTTTTGCCACCCACGAATCAATGAGAAGGAAGATAGTCTCTTTATAGCACCCAAATACAATTGTGGATTCAGCAATAATTGTGCATAATAATCTTTTGTGGAGCTCTTTCTTTGCCTCACGCTGAGTCGGGTACTTGAAGCTGCTCTGAATGCGATGCCATGATCCTCTGACAATGAGGACACGGGATACAGGCCGTATGAGGCAGGTCAGGCCCTCGGTGAATTTCCAAGGACAAGCTGAATTAGCCAGCCAAAGCAGCCCTTGTAAAAGGGAGGGGTCGGGGTGGTAAGACACAAAGGCGTGAGAACTCCCCCGAGCTTGGCTTCCACGTCTGCATGTTTTCTTAGGGTGTGTGCTGATTGAATAACCATTATTTGTTCCTGATTGAGGCAACAGTGTATGAAGACATTTGTTCCAGGTGAGAGAAGGCTTTCTGCCTCTTTGGATCTTTTTAACCTTGGAATATCTGCAAGAGTTGTCACCAAGGCTTTTCTGAGAAACCACACTCTTGACCCCTGATGACAGTGGGGAGAGAACGCACCCTGTTTCAGGCTGTTTCCTTTAACAGGGATCTCAAGAGAGCTTTGTGACTTATGATTCACTGTAGGGTCTTTCCATACTTTGGAGATGGAAAGGCCTCTTGCCAAGACCCTGTCCACAGTGGAGGGAGCAGGCATGGTATGTCCGTGAGCTGGAAGAAGGGAATGAGGTTCGATGATGGGGGGACTCCGTACCTCTGAATTAATGGTGTCGAAAGGCACCACTTGGCTGGCTTCCCCCAGGTGCTGGTGTCTGAAACCTCTGTGGAAGAGCCTGGTGGGTGGCATGCTCTCCCCCCAGCTGGCTGTGGAGGAATGAGGCCTTCGCCAGCTTGGGTTGCTTGTTTTCAGTGCAGAACACTGGGTATTGGCCCAGAAGAGGCACACCTCAGGTTAGCCCCACAGAGGTGGCCTTGTTACCACAAGGCTGGTCTGCTTATATCGACACTGATTCTTCTTGCAAAATGATATACAGGTAGGGTTTCTGCTTACAGGTGAAAAATAGAAAGATCTGGATCTTTTGAGATAGTTTTGGCCAACTTCTAGAAAGCAGAGCCTCTTTCTGACTCAGGCTCACCCAGGGTCCTGCAGTGCCTTTGCACAGTGAGCTAATCTATGGCCCATTTACTCATTGGCTCATGTTCTAGAGTGTTCAGCCCTCATCACTGGCTCAGACCCATGCTTAGTAACCAGTGTCCTCATTACTAGTTCCTTCCGGTTGACTGAGGAAAGGAGGTAGTTCGGGATTTAAAACATTTAAACAAAGCTAATGGGATACTTGAGCCTTTCACCCAATGATTTATTTGGTCTGGCCTAGCTGCCTGGGATTTAAGATGTTGTGAGAAAGGCTTTATTATTTATTGCACCTTCTTAACTGGAACCATAGACTGGAAATGACCTTCGGATTGAGTCAGGCCACCTCTCGACTTGTACATCAGAACATACAGACCCAGAGATGTTGACCATCATGCTTGAGAGCACACAGCTATGCAGGGCAGGGAATGTACCAAAGAGCCCAGCCCTACTGTTGTCCAGATTAGCACTCAGTCTACCATCTCATGCTTCCTCCTGCCTTATGTCTAGCCAAAAGGATTAGAATGCATTCTCTCTTCCTGTTTATCATGGCTTTATAACTACACCACAACTGATACTTAAGAACCTTTTGTTTGCTTGGAGCTGCAATGTTGGCTTGCAAGAAATGCCCTTGAAATGTGGGAAGTGCTCTGTAAGGCACACTCTGTGCCTCTCAAAGACCAGTGAGGTTATCCATTTTTGAGTAGAGAGAATGAATGAAGCTTGTCTCCAGAGTCTAGCACAGCACTTGATACAGAGGCTACAATCCTCCCTTGGACCATGTGTGCTGGACAATGTTAGTAAACTGCTAGTCTTTGGATCTCTTGAGTTTGGAAGTAGAGCACTTCTCTATTTTGGAAATGAAAATACAGGCTTTGTAACTCATGTAAATAAAAGCCAAGTCATATCCCTTAGAAAGCTGCTACCACTGTGGCATGCCCACTATTCTGCATGTACATCCTGTTGCTTGTTTTGCTGTCCCAGTGCAAACTCAGGTAATTCTCCGCTCCGCCTGGTAAAGTCTGTGTTATTCTACATTTCATGAATGAGGTGACTGAGGCTCATTTACTTGTTCCAAGTGATGTAGACAGAGAGCCGCAGAGCCGGCGGTCAGGCTGGCTAACCGCAAGGCCTCCGATCCAAAAAAGGTGGCACCTGCCTCCTGCAGACATGGCAGAAGGGCTTCCTGAGATGAAGGAGCCTTGAGGTTGAACTACTGCCTCTGTGAGGATTCCAGGCCTCGTTTCTCTTTGTTCAGTCTCTAGAAGGACTTATTTTTCTTGGCCCTCTGTGGTCCCAATTCTGGATCCCTGTTAGAGGGAGACAAGGCCACCTCTGCCCCTCCTCTGGATTGGACACCAGAGGCCACAGTGACCGGGAGAGACTGGAGTCTGGTCCCGTGGGCTGGTGTGTGGTCTCAAGTTTCTTATGTGTGGGTTTGGAAAACAGTTACACCTGTTCAAAGGAAGATAGAGGGATGCTGTTTACAAATATTGTGTATCTAAATTCATCTCAGTGGCTTTCAGGAAGTCATTTTCCATGGGATTCAAATTAGGATGGAGTCATTTTTTAACCTTTCAATGTGCCTAGGTCATGTGCAATTTATGGTTGCCAAAAGCAACAAATATATCTTCCCCACCCACAATCTTAAACAAGCATATTCCAGAAATGATCTGTTTCTTTAGAAGATTGCTTTGCTTGTTTTTGATAACAGATCAGTAAAGGAATGTCCCATCCCAGTAATGAAGGCCAGTTTTGGAGCAATAGCTGAAAAAACAATATTTTTCCAAAGTAAGTTTTTCTAATTCACACTTTTCACTAGAACTAAAGATACTTCCTGTCTTAGTACGCTCACAATCTAAAGATATCATAGTGAAAGCGTTGATTTTTTTTTTTAATTGTGAACCATCTGGGGTGAAAAAAATTCTCAAAACAAGTTTTACTCTAGATAAACAAACCTAGGAGGAGGGAAAACAAGATGGTACTAAATCCCATGAGATTTACTACTCTTGGAGCTACACAGGTCTTTTTCTCTGTGAGGCAAAGTCATTTTCTCACCTCGAATCATAAAAACTTCTGTACACGACTTCAAAGGGGATAAAACCTGTGAAATCCCTTTAGCAGCAGCAATTAACACTTGCAAATTTGCATGTTTCTTTTCAAGTTCTGCACTCTTGGTGCTCTGGGTGACAGAAGGAGAGGGTGTAAAGAGCTAGATAAACACGCAAACTCCACCGTACAGTTTGTCTTGCAGCAGGTTGCTCAGACCATCAGGGGAGCAGAAAACACTAGAGAGACAAGGGGGAGGGGGTCCAGGCACACTTTCCCAGAGCAGGTAGGAGGCAGGACAGTGCAGCATTATCCTCATCAGCTGGACTGACTGTGGATCTGCAGGTTTGCTGGCTCCACAGGGATCATCACTCTCATCCCTCTCCCCCAGCCTGTTACAGTTTCCAAGGAATTTGAAGTCATTAAACCAGTTGAGCTCAGTAAAAACCCAAGGTGCCTCCTGGATTCCTTTTGTCACACGGCAGAAGAAACATGTCTTATCTCGACTTGCTTCTAGCCAACTTGCGAGTCAATAGCTAAATGTGGAAAATGGAATGCAAAGCAAAGATTAGATCTCAGTGGTTCTGGCGCCTGTCTTGCAAGCGCAAGGACCCAGGTTCAATCCCCGGTAACCACATACCATACTGGGTGTGGAGACTCACGTCCAGCAGCAACCAGTACCACATACCACAGTGCCGGGTGTGGTGGCTCACGCCTGTAATCCCAGCACTCAGGAGGCAGAGGCAGGAGGATTACTGTGATGTGAGTTTGAGGCTGAGCTCAGGGCCAGCCTGAACCACAAAAGCGAGACCCTGTCTCAAAAAAAACTTGAAAAAAAATTAGATCTAAACATTGTTAGGTGAGACAACCGACTTTTGGAATCTGCATGTCAAAGTGGTGATTTTGGAAGACACAGTTGAATATAACCTTCCCCTCTTATGCTGGCCAGTACAATAGCAGCTTACTTTGGATCTTCAATTCAGAATGCTTGGGACTGATTTATACACTGCTGCTTCCACAATAGTGTAGACTGAGTACTGCATAAATAATTGTGAGAATGAACGAATCCTTGACCTAAAGAAGTAATTCCCTTATGTTACCTAATGAATATGGGAGCTTGGAAATGTGCTCCTAGAACCCCAAGTTGGAGCTTCAGAGGCAATAGAGGCTTTGCTATAGAACCAGATTCTATATAGTGATTAAAATATAGTTATTGAAATAGTACTCTTGGCATTACAATTACTAGAGGTACTTATGGCTGGGCCTGAGGTTCTTGCTATAGTCCAAGACATTGCTTCCATGGGAAAATGGATTCTTAGTACAAAGACTGACTGAGAAGTAAGCTTGGGGAACAGAAAACTATCTTAGCTAAGACTGGCTTGAATTTCTGACTCAACTGTGGCTATTTTGTAGTTTGCTCACAAATAAAACATTGTCAGGAAACCTGAGTGGCCTTTGATTTTTGGTGGGAGGTTCCTAGAAGAAAAGTTGGTAGAGGATCTGAAATGTGGCTATGATATTTCTCTTAGTGGACTAGAATGTCTAGAGGATTTTAGACTAGAGAGGAACCCTTGCAGGTATGTTCACATTTCAAATGATCTGGCCAGAAAAGAATGTGGCTGACAGGTGTCGCAGTGCGCCACTGGCAGTCGTGATTTTCAGTGAACTCCAGATGGACCAGAGCAGATCAGTTTCTCATCCTAGAAGTTCATGATGGAAGATGGCTGATGACAAGTAATGGCCAACTCTGCAGCACGCCGATGTAGGCTCATTTGGGCACCGTGCTTTAGTATTCTAGCTGTTGGTGCTGGTGTGAATGGCAAGCAGTCTCAGAGAACAGTGGTGTTAAGGCCAAAGATGTGCAGGCAGAAGCCTGGTGTGTCATGGTCTGCATGAAGAGCCTGAGGCTTCAGGAGAAAGTGGAATGTCTAGGCCGCCTGGTGATACAGTGATACCATCCAGTGACAGAAGTGTTGCTGTTAATTCCAACAAGCTTCCAGACTGACTGCGTAGATCTGCTTGTTGGAACATAAAGAGACGCTTCCGCTGTGAGGCTGACAGGTCTTAACAGGGGACAAAGCAGAGCTGGGAGCAAAAGTCTAACACCAAGCCATTTGTAAGTAGTCAGAGGGGTTTGGGATTCCAGCGGGGTGTTGAGAACCTTGGCTAAGGGGCAGCACTGAGCTCTTAACCAAAGGCAATAACAATGATCACTGCGTCCCCATCAGGGTGCCTCTGGCAGTGGCCCATCGCAGAGACAATAGACACCTGTATTTCAGCAGAAAGAAAGCCATGAAGGGTGTTGGCCGCATTAACCAGCCTGAGCAGACATGTGGACACTGCGTTACCTTTATTTTCAGCCAGGCTTTCCCCAAGTGATGGTCAAGACAGTCCCCTCTAATCCAAGCAAACTTGCTGGCTCTCCACCAGAGAGACATTCACTTCTTTTACAAGAGAATCAGTGAAAATTCCAAGGGCGATACTTGGCAGCCCAGCATGGATCATGGCTGTGACCTTGAGTGACAGGCCTTGAGTCCTTGGACTGAGATTAGGGGAAAAGTGAATCCCCAAGGAAAATGGAGTTCTTTCTCGTAAAGTGGAGAGCAGAGCTGGGTATAGTGGTGCACACCTACGTTCCAAGCACTCTGGAGAGCAAAGGGATGATAAATCTGTGCTTGGTCTGGGTAATTTAGTGACTTAGAAAGTTACTGTCTCCAAATAAAAAGGCTGAGGATGCAGCTCAGTGAACAGGCCCTGGGTTTATTCCCAATACTGGTGCAGAGTAGGGGCTGGACAGAAAAGCATGAGAGCATCACCCTTCCACACTGCCTGAGTTCAAAATATATGGCCAGCTATAAGTCAAAGGCAAAATTTAAATGAAGGACCGATCACATACGAGCTTTAGGTAGCTGTCACCATTCCTAGAAAGTGAAGAGGTTTTCCTCTCTTCTAGAACATATCTTAAATAAAGTGCATTTAAGCATGTGGCCCATAAAATAACCATGTGATTTACAAATATGTAAACCAGAAATTTGGGGAATCCGGAAGGAGGCTAAGAGAACTCTGGTACTCCGTCAATAAACACAGAGGAAGGAAGGAAGTGAAGCAAGACTTGAAACCATGAAGTGGGTGTGTGTGTGGGTCAAAAAAAAGAAGATGGTGCATCATCTGTGTTAATACGTAGCTCAGTGAAACCCTGGATAATTTCCTTTATTGTGATGTTAGTACAGGGTAGTGACAGGCTTTTCGAAGTTCTGGGTTAACATGATTATGCAATCAGTTGTTCTCAATCAAGTGAAGTCCTTCTGGTTCTTCAAGGGTGCCTCTGTTCAGGAGGCTCTATTGGGTAAGAGCTGTGGGATTTGTGTGTATGCCCTGGTTTCTTTGAAGTCCAGCCTAGGATACTATCACTTCCTCCCACACAGGAATGAAATGAGTGGATGCACTTAGCACATTTACCTGCGCAAAGCAAAGCTCAGCCATCACTGGAGAGTTGCACTGCAGGGTTTATTCCATTACAATAGTAGCAGTTCTGGTAATTACTATTGGTATGTTCCTTACTAGACAGTGAAGTCTTAGAAGGCAGGGACTATTTTGAGGTCACAACAGGTTCTCTGTAGAAAGAATGGAAGAGGGAGGTAAGAGGGATTAAGGGATGAGAGAAAAAAGAGGAGAGAAATATGGCAGAAACGAAGAAGGCAGCGATCATAGAGTTATCTAGAAGCAAGAGTTCCAAGCATAGGCCCATCCTATCAGCTACGTGGGATCTCTATGACACTGTGTTTCACAGATGAGGAGGCTCAGGGATCAGGAAGGCTAAGGACACGTCCAGGACATCGGAGTCAGGCTTTCTGCAGTCACTACCCATGGATCTTGGCTCAGCTTTGTTAGCTTCTATTCTCTTTGATAAATGTCCTTGGAAGATAAACGTTGGCTGATGGTTGCCTTTTGGAGAACAGGACATTTCTTATCAATTCCCAGAGGGACACTGAGGAGAATATAGGGATTTAATAGAAATTCTATGTTTTGCATCTTTACACTGTCACACGCTTGTGAAAACCAAACAGCCACCATGTAGGATTAACATGGTCTTAGTCTTAATCTCATTGGCACCAGGAAACCAAATCCTCCCTCAGCCATAATGAGAATTACTGACTCTGATAGCAAGTTATGAGGCAGTTAAATAAACGCAGCATATCTTTCCTTGAATATAGGTTTAGACTGAACTGCCTATAAAGGGTGCTGCCTCCTTTTGGAAACAGGCCACACATTCCAGCTCAGAACCACAAGGGGATTCTACAGCTCATTTGCAGGGAGTATGAGAAAGGAAACTCTTTGGTGGCTTTGACCAGGGGTGCGAGTGAAGATTAAAGGACTTCATTAAGAGCCTTGAAAGGAGGATTAGGAATGAGCTTGAGCTCAGAGACCCAGGTTGGGTATCACAATGTCTGTAAATTACTTTAAAACACTTCATCAAAGTACTGGTATTGCCATCTCATGTATGCATCCCAAGTGGAACAATACTGTACCTACACTCATTTGCTCTGAGCAGAAACTCATATTTAGGGTGGAGAACTAGCATTCTAATTAGGCAGCTGGTACTCCAGAAAAAGCTGGAAAAAGAGCTTCTGTGATCTTTGTGTGTGATTGAGCGTACAAGCTTTGCTAGCTGGAGTACTATATGCTAGAAATAGGCTTCTACTAATGAACTCAGTGGTTTTTAACTTAAAGAATGATACAAATGAGGCTTCCTTAATGAGCTTATTGGTGGTAAAGATATGTAAATTAAAATATTTTAGAGTGGTTTCTTGCTCTTGCTTGAAAACAGTATAAAAACTACACTGTTCCATATGCTTATTAATGGAATCCCAGATCAAGATTTGGACTTGGAAGACTATAGTAGCTTGATACCTATTATAAGATTAACTGAACTTTGAAAATATATATGCTTACTTGATGTGATGTGTGGGGTTGTAGCAGCAGCACTGGAGGGAAAAACCCAAAAACAACATGTGTATTTTTTACCCAGCGCTTCCTAATAAGTTAGTCTAACACTTGGCCATTTAAGTCAAGAATAGCCATTTATTATCTCTCAAGTGAGTCAGGACTTTGAGAGCAGTCCTGATTTGAGGGTCTCTCATGAGCTTGTAATTGCATTTTGGCTGGAGCTGCAGCTATGTGAAGCTGACTGAGCAGAAGGATCCACTTTTGAAGCTTAACTGGCAAGTAGGGGCTGCCTGCTTGCAAGAAGCCTTAGTTTCTAGCCAGGTTGGTTTCTCCACAGGTCCTGGGCTCCCATGCAACATGGTGGCTGATTTCCAATGGGGAGCGTCCAATGAAAGACAGTCAAAGAAGCCCAGAGACACTCAGGCCTCAAGTGGTGCCCTTCTCCTCATGAAGATGCTGTAAACATCTTGTGAAAGAAAATATGCCTCCCTTGGTTTAGTGGAGGAAAATATGCTGACCTTTTCATTTTAAGAGACAATCTTCTAAATAGTGTGAGAAGCAAATGAACAGAAATGTGAGCCCCAGTGCCCTTTAAAATACCTTTATAGTTTTTCAGGGGATGATTTTTATTTGTTTGTTTGTCAGGGAAAACAAATCAGTCACCTTCTCTGGTACCTTGCACTTTCTGGCCTCTTATTCCTAAAGTCATTTAACTCACTCGAGAGTCATCCTATTGCCCCATCAAATACCCACCACCTCATTTAGAAAGGAAGCCTGTGAGGGGAGGTGGCAGGCTGTGTGGGCTCAAGAGCAGCCCACCCAGCCCTCTGCCTGCAGCACGCAGAGTCCAAGATAAACTGAGGAAGGCCAGGAGAGCAGCACTGATCTCGCGGTTAGGCCGATCAGCATTCCTCTGCTGCGTCTCTCTCCCTAAAACGATGAGTCTTCCTGCCAAGAGAATGTCCAGGCTTGTGCGGATGCGAGAAGCAAGGCAGAAAGATACTCAGTTTGTTTTGCTTGGAAATTAACCCTGAACTCTCAAAGGAGCATTTAATGTCACGCGGAAGCAACCTCCTCCAAACACAGCAGCCCCACCCTTGGAGAGGGGCGGGCCGCCGTCAACCTCCCGCTACCCGAGCTGCTCATTTCCAGAAAAGGTCTCTGAGCAAAAGGCAGATCCGAAAGCCCAGGAATTTTGCCCAGGTTAAAAGTCCAGGCAAATTAAGGGAGGAGCTATGGGGTACCTGGTCACCATTGGGATGCTAATTTTGAGGAAGCAGTAAAACCTCGCTGGAATAAATATGTGACAGCAGCAAACTCAGGCTTCTGCTTACAACGGATGAGGGTAGGCAGTTATTGCTGCAGAAGTCACTCCTGTTCTCTCTTCAAAGCACTTCTTTCTGCACTACCTTCATGCAAGAACTGGGGTCCAGCCACGGCTAAGGACTGCACCCACCTGAAACTAGAGTTTCACGTTCATCCGCTGACATGGAAAACTGATGATGTGTGGTGCCACCTTACCTAGGAATAAAGGGCTTCTTTTAGCTTTTGTGATTGGAAAGATAAGCTCTCAAACATGTTTTCCACTAAATATCTAGCTTAGAAAGTTGTCTACGGTAAGTCCAATGGTCATTCTCTTGTTTTGAATATAAATAATTTGATTATTTATAGAAGTTTTTGGTTCTCACCCAAGTCAAACAAAATGCCTTAAAGGGAAGCTGCATTACTAAGTGTCTGCAGAGTGCTGGTGTCCCGCTAGGCCCTGCAGGTCAAGGTCTAGACTTGGTGGTTTGAAATGCTTGGCTAGTGGACTACTACTCCAGCCTCAGCAGCCAGGGACAGACGATGAAGGAGGAACAGCCAAGGACTCTGGGAGAGTGCCCTCTAGCAGTCAAGGTGGAGAGACCAGTTGTCCCAGTCCCTCTCAACTGAGGAGTTGCATAGTGCTAAAACTAGGAAAATTCTAGAACCAGCTGTCACTGCACCTTCAGTGAACTTGTGCCTGGGCATGTAGGAGAATGGAAGGCTGGCCACGTGGGCTGTAAAGCCCAAAGACTAGGTTAGGGATTAATCTGCATTATTTAACATGCTGCACAACCCTGGGCAGGTTACTTAGTCTCCCTTATCCTCAGTTTTCTCACATGGAAACTGGGAAAATACACCTACTTCTGAGGATGTTGTGAAGCAAAAACAAATAATGCACACAGAGTGCTTCTGGATATATGAAGCATATAGAAAGTACCACCAAGAATTAGCTATTGCTATTGTTGTGACCATTAGTGTTTGAAATATAATGGTTGCTTGCCTTTCCAATAGTAGGGCGAGCAATCCTGCATGAGAACAGCAAGTAACATATGTGCTGTCAGCCCAGCTCTATCAAGAAGAGGTCAGATGGCATGCTTGGCAGCTTAACAAGGTAGAGACTTGTACAATTGTGTTTTTCTTCTTGGAAGCTGCTACATCAAAAAAGGATTTTACTTTTAAACATTTAAATGCCTAGAAAGGCAAACTTTAATTATTTGGAAAAATGCTGGCAAATGGAATTCTTGGGTAAGAGAGGGACAGCTTTCTACATGCACAAGTCTCTGCAGGACTCACAGTTGTGCTCACAGGGCACAGATGCCAGGGAGCCTGTGGGTTACAGCCCCCCTTGGCACCAGGACAGGCTGTGTGTGGACCCTTGGTATATCTAGAAAACCTCCCAGCTTCAGCATTGGGCTCCAGGCACATGTGTTTTTCATCAGTGTCAATGTGTCTGCTTTTGAAGATCTAATTTCCTGTCATGTGATCTGAAAATTTTGCTGAGTCATTCAACATCATAGATCTTCTGAAACAGTCATGTGACCAGAGGAATCTGCTGTTGCCCAGGGCGTGGCTGCAGGAGTATATTTTTCCAAACTCTTTCAAACAGCATTCACAGATTAAGACAGAAGGTATGTTCTGCATTGAGTTAGAGACCCGAGGCTCACTGTGAGGTGCAGAACCCGGCCTTGTTCATGAGCAGCTTGCTTTTGAGTGAGAAACAGATTCACATTCAAGGGACTACATGGTGGACCATAAAAAGTTTCATAAAAAGTATAAATGAAATGTATATCATGTACCAGGGAGTAGCATCATCTAAGGAGAATTGTAAGGCAAATTCCATCAAGTGAGGCTTGGAGGAAAAAGAGAACACAAGTATGATTTTAATGAGCTGCAAAAGGGAAGACTGTTGAGGAAGGTTCAGGCAGAGGATAGTTGGAAGCAGGTTTATGGCATTAAATCTGATATGCAGTGTTTGACTGGACTACAGGAAACACAGAAGTGGTTTAGTGGGAGGTCAATGAAACCAGCTAATAAAAAACTTTATGTCCTATGCAAAAAAGGAAGTCTGTCAAGCCAGGAGACAGAATGACCATGGTCAGCCACTAGGAAATGTCTGGGGGAGGGAGGGAGGGAGCCTGTTAGCTGTTATATATAGGATCCAGGGAGACAGGAGAGAGCAGAAATGTTAGTCATAAAATACAGGTGAGAGTTGAAGGAAGGCAGAAGAGCAAGAAGGGAAGAGAAAGAAACATTTTGGAAGTGAAAAGAGAAGATTTATCTACAAGCACTTTAATGTGGCAGCTGAGCAGGGTGGACAGTGGTGGGAATGGGAGGACAAATTAGTTCATGATCTGGGTAGAGCAGAAACTGAGACACATGGTGAGAAAATGGGTCAATGAGCCCAGAAAAACAGGCCAAACAGCACCTTAATGACAGCTTGTATGTATATGAAACAGACTAATGATTACAGGCTGATCTCCTGAGAAGAAGGTGAAAGATCTGAGGTATATAGATAAGATTTAAAAAAATTTCCAAGTGAAGAGATATTTTACCTGCAGGATGGGTTTTGTTTCCATGTCTAAATCTTTGTGTCACTGTCTTGACATGGTGGGAAATGTTCCCCTCCCTCTACTTGCTGACAGCCCAGCTCAGTGGTCAGTAGCTAGTTGTTTCCTCTTTGACCAGAAAAGACAACGTCATTGTTACTTTAAACAGAAACAACTGCTGTGCATTTGCCATTGGAAAATGCCTGTATTAAAATCCCTTGGGAAATTCAAAATATGAATACTAAAAATAACAGGTGTGAATGAGTGTGTGGTTTGTAACAAAATCAAAAACACTTTGGGGATCTTGGAAAAAAAATCACTTCAAAATAGCTTTTGGTAAAAAAAGGTTGCACAACCATCGGTCACAAAATAATGAACACATGTTCTCAGAAACACATTGTCAGGAGATGTCACTGTCCCTCAAACAGAATGTACTTACACATACGAAGGTGGCCGTGATGTCAGTGGGCAATGTCATCTTATGAAACCACTGTCATATATGCAGCTTGTCATGGAAACATTCTGAGGTATGTGGCTGTCCTGGAAGGCTGGGTGGCATCTTGCTCACTCTGTACAGAAGTGACAGAGACATCTGGAGGAAGGAGAGCACAGTTCATTCCCTGCTTCTCCAGATTCTCCAATCATCATTTTCAGCAGGCTGCCCTTCCCTGCTTGAGCTGTCTGATAGTAGCTGGTGGTCTGTGACAGGTCACCATGCTGGAAGGACTACCTCTGATCTCAATTTCTCCTCCTTTGCAGTCTGTTAGGATGGAAATGATGGTTATTATTCAATTGTCAAATCATCCTCTATTCCTTAGATTAACTCTGCTTGGCCAGAGTAAATTATTCTTATATGTGTTGTTGGTGTGTAGGTATGAAAGTTATTGGTCATTATTTTTCTTGAATGATTTGCTTAGTTATTTTTGTATCAGAAGACAGCTGGTTGGGAAGATCTCCCTCTTCTTCAGTTTTCTGGAAGGGTCTCTGAAAATTGATGTTATCTCATTCCAAAATGTTTTTTGGAGTGCCCAGTGCAGCCATTTCCTCTTGAATTTTCTTTGGGTAAAGACTTTTAAGAATAGATTCCATTTATTTAGTAGATAAATAGTTACAACTACTGGATATTTGTATTTTTGAGTGAGCTGTGATATGAAGTCTTTCGGTATACTTGTCCACTTCATTGAAGTGGTCAAATTTATTGCCATAATGTTGTTTACAGTGTTCCTTTCTCACTTTGTAAAATATATGGAATTAGTAGTGATGTCACTGTCTTCTACCTGACAATTGCATTTATGTCTGTTTTCTATTTTTGCAGTACCAGGGATTGATCTTGGGCCCTTGTACTTGCAAAGTAGGCACAGTACCACTTGAGTGAAATCCCTGGCCTTCTTTTTTTGGGGGATCTGTACCTTGTTTTCTTTTTATCCTTAGTCTGACTACAGGTTTTAAATTTTAGTTGGGTTATAGTGTCACTTAGGTTACTGGTATCTTTACTGATTTTCTTTCTGCTTTTACCCACTGTTGTGAGGTAAGCGTTGAAATATCTTGTTGTAATAGTGAATTGTACAACTTCTTTCAATAGTACACATATTTGTTTCACTCTCCTGTATTTCAAAGGTCACTTACTAAGAACAGAAACATTTTTGATTTTTTCATCCTGCTGATAATTCAACCCCTTTACTAAGAGACTCTTGTTATCCGTGGTAATATTGTTTGTTCTAGTATCTGTTTTTTCTGATGTTTGAAGTCATTTCAAAACCTTTCTTCCAGCCATTCAGCCTTTCAACAAACATTAAGAGGGCTTAAGGTGGACCGAGTATAGAATATGTTTACTACTCAGTGTCTGCTGCGTATCACCTTAGCATTTGGGGATTATATAATAAGCTAAAAGAATTTTCTAGGGAGAAATTCTAGGAGGAATCTTCAGTATGATAAAAGAGCACACAAATTTCGGCAAGTACAGACCCATTCCTAAAGCCCAGTGCCATGTTTTGTACCTACCACACCTAAGTGCTCTGGGTTGAAGGAATAGTTAGAATGACCTTGCTGGAAAGTCTTGAATGTATTTTAAACTCACATTTAAATTTCATAAATCCTTTGCCAGGCCCTACACTGATGCCATTTCTGTTTCCCGATGGGGTAAGTGCCAAACTCTTATGTCTGTTCATTTCTTAGACCATATTTATTGTCTTGCTCTATATCAGTCCCAGGGCAGCGGCTGAGAGCTCAGGTGGACAAGCAGACCCCTCCCTGCTTTGTGACCAGCAGTTCAGGATGCCCCTGTCACTGATTTTGGAGGTACAGGGCAGCTGGTCTGCTTAGTATATCTGAGCAGAGCTAGGTCTTCAGATGAACTTGGAAGAGGCTGTGAAAACATGTTCCATGTGACCGCGGAGGCTCATCTCCCACCAGGCAGCTGGAGTAACAAAGGCCTTTGGACTCGGTGTTAGTAAGATTTCTCCTCTGGTCAGTATTGTCCAAAGGCAAAAATGGGCCTCCTTGGAGGAGAAGAGTTTCCGGTCATAAGGGCTGTTCAGTCTCTGGCTGAATGCTTACTTGGCGAGAGTGCTGTTGAGGGAATTCAGACACACCTAGTGGGAGTGAGACTGGACAAGTCTACACTTCCACTCCAGCCAGAGAGCACGTGACACCATGAACTCCATCACTCTGGCCTTCCAGTGCTCTGGCATTTCCTGTCTACAGCCACCTGTGGTCCCTCAGCCACCCTGAGAGGACACTGTGCTACCTACGGAGCAGCCATAGGACCTGATGCAGACCCTCAGAAACTGTCCCCTGGGCCTCGTGTGCTGGACACCACTACTCCTCCCTGAACTCCATCTCCAGGAAGTTCTTTCAATGACCTGGGGGTCACTGTGGCTTTTCTCCAACAGAGCTGAAACCAGACAGTGACAAAGGCTGTTTTGTAAATGTCCCTTCACTCTTCCAAGTTTGTACTCCCTTTAAATGACCTTTTGTGGTTGGTGTCCCGGCTGCTCCCCCATCTTTTCATTAGCTTGGATACAGCAAATTATGTTTGGCTCCCTCCTGCACCAGAAGTATTTCTTCCAACTCACTGCTTAATAAAATAGTGTTTCTGAGTGGGTTTCTGGCCTGACTGACACTGATTGAGCCCATACGGTAACTCATAGCTCTTGACAGGAAAGATGGGTACTTGTGACCTTGATTTGAAAACTATCTTGTCTTTGAACCTATTATACTACAGATATGGAGGCAAGGGACACTTGTGGTGTGTGCATGCAGGCATGTGTATGTGTATGTGTGTGTGTGTGTGTGTGTGTGTATGTGTTTGTGTACACACACACATGCGCTTATGGGCTCTAGTACTCACTCTTCTGCCAGGTTTTGAAATTGAATGTCAACTGTCATGATAAGAAGGGATTGTGGTCCAGCGGGCTCCTGGACTACAATGTTGAATGAATTCAAATCCAAACACTTTCCTTTGAGAATATGAAATATATCCCTGGTGATCTGGTCCCCAACTTTTCTCTTGCTTCTTTTCCTGCTTATACTATATCTTTCCCTCTGTAGTCTGTCAAACTGCTTGTAGTTCTTGCCTTTAGCAATACGGCTAACACATCTCCAGGAATTTTTATTCCAGAGACAAGATAACATGTAATGGAGTTCTTATTAACCTTTTACTACTCATTTTAGCAGAAAGTTCTTTCGCACATGGCCTAGCAACTTTGATTTTAGAGTGGAGATTGGATAGAGCTAACACCCGTCTGGTGGAGAAGGGTAGTAGGCAAAAGCCCTGATATGGGGAGTCCCGGGAAGGAGGAAGAAAGTGAGAAACTCCAGAAGGAAAGCGGTAAGGATAAAAATGAGAGGTGAATACTAGCAGACACAGTGTTTCTGCCTTATTCCATGCAGGGGGATTTCTGTGGTAGGCTTTCAAACTACTCTTCAACCTCTTCTAGCAACACAAGGAAACTGCTGCTCACAGATAGCATCCTACGGAAAAAGAGCCGGAAGAACTGCTTCTGTCCAGGTCTGCCTTGTCCCTGCTGGGAAATCCTAGGGCATCCTTACGAGTCATATGACCTCAGATTTCTGTACCTTCCTCCTGGACAACCTCACATACTTCTGGGATATCAATTACAATTACTGCCCACATGGCAATGTGTTCCATATCCTTATTTCCAAGCCAGATCTCTCCACTGAGGTCCTGATCTTTGGACCAAAACTCCTCTGGACATTTATTTGGGATTTTTTGGCAACTAAACCTAACATGCCCGGTTAATCACTTGTTCACTGTTCTTTCCATCTGGCCCCAGTGAAGTGAATGGCACCATCATCCACTCTTGGGTCCACATGGAAATCGAGATGTCTTCCCTTATCTCTCCCTACACCTCTTTCACTCATTCAGTCCCAAGTCCTGCGCAGGCCCCTCAGATATCTCTTGAACCTGTCCCTCCTCCCTCTCTCTACTGCCACTGCTTCAAGTTGGAATCCAACCTTGTCCCTCTCCTGCCACTTCAGTATCTTCCCATCTCTCCCTCTCAGTCTAGTGTCCATCCGCACTGCCCAATTACCCTTCCTAAACTGCAAGCCTTGCCCATGTGTCTCGTTTGCTTAAAACCCTGTGATTCGAGATCTATTCCCTTAGCACTGAATCCAAAGTCTGTCACATTTCTTGACATAGACTCACCTCTATCTAGTCCCCTGGGCCTTTCTTCATCCTTTTCTGCCCACCTCCTTCCGCAACTTTCCATTCTACTTCCAACCACACCTCAAAACACCTCACTGGTCCTCCTGAGCTGAACGGGCTTCTTCAGCATTCTTACCTGAAGGAGTGTTCCTTCCACAGCACCTACCGCACTGAGAGGTGACGGCTTCTACACTGTCTCTGTCCCTGAGTGATCTGTGAGCTCCTCTGGGGAGGCCAACCTGTGCTTTTCCTCTTCTGAGCCTGTCATGGTTTGTAGCTGTCATTGGTGCTTGCTGAATAAATGGCTGAGCACCTGCTGCCTCGTAAAATACTTATGAAAATTAAACAAAGGCATGTGAAAATAATTTGTAAATTTTAAATATGTTGAGAATGCTTTTGAATGCAAAAGGATTTAGAGAGATTATGAGCACTGTGGAATCCTTTGACAATGAAACAGTAGAGAGCTGTGATATCCTCAGAGGTCCAAAGAGACCCGGGTATGACCGGGATCCATGAAAGGAGATGAGAATCTTGAGAAGCCACTCCAGGTACCAGGAACGTGCCACTGTGGTTCTGCTTTGTTCATGGGCCATGACTGGTCATCCACTCAGGCCCCCAGCTCTGAGCTACACATTTGTAGTTCAGTCGAGAACGGGTGTGTTCAGGGTGGTATGACCATAGACACTACAGATTTATAGTTCAAGACCAGGACTTTCTTATTGCTATTCGACTTTATTAGATGGAACATACAATGTTTGGAACAACTGTCTGCATTAAAGGTATGGAAATGATTTTAATGGCATTTTGCTGCAGATGCAAGAGATGTCTATGTTCTCCATGCTGGAGATGCATCTTCCCTGTGAGGGAAGAGAGAGAGAGAGAGAGGTGCAAACAGAGAAGAGAACAGCCATTTACTCACTGTAGCACTGTGCCTGCCTTCACTCCCGCTCACAGAGCAGAGGTCTGGGGAAGGACTCAAAATACTCAGTTAAGAACCTGAGAGGGACCTCTGCTTTCACCTGAAAATAGGGCAAATCTCAGGCTGTTACCACTGTAAGGGGAGGTTCTGGAATGCTACAACAAAAGTGGCTATAATTGGGTGAATTTTAAACATTGGAAACTGATTTCTTATAGTTCTGGGAGCTGGGAAGTCTAAGATCAAGGTGCCAGCAGTGGTCAGTGTCCAGTTAGAGCCCATTTCCTGGTCCACAGATGGTGCCTTCTTGCTGTGTCCACACATGTTGGGAGAAAAGGCAGTTTTCTCTTGTATAAAGGCACTAATCCATTCTTGAGAGCTTCCCCATTCTGACCTAATCCCTGCTCAAAGCCCAGCTCCTAACACCACCACACTGGGCATTAAGCTATGACTTGAAGAGGTAGGGCATGCAGACATCTAAATACAGCAGACAGTGACAGAGAGAAAAGCTAGATAAGTCAGATCTAGCTAGTTAGATCTAGCTTCCCTAGTCAGGGCAGCATGCGGGTGAAAGTGATGGGCACATGAATGTTCCTTGAGTGATGAAAGAACAAGTCCATACAAGTCTCACAGGAGCATTGTACACCCTGCAAACCTGACAGCCTTGGTAATGCAATTATACTAACAATGACATCCACTTTGAGGATATAAAGTTGACAGGGTGGCTTTCTGGAACATTACTTGAATATTAATTAATTGTATAACCATGGGTACTTATTAAATACTACTATAAACTGAAGTGTGTCTCCCTGAAATTTGTATGTTGACATCTTAACTCCCTATGCACAGTATGACTATATTTGTGGATAGGGCCTTCACTGAGATAGTTAAGATTACTAGCTTGTAATTACTAGCTAAGGCATTGGTCTTCTTCTTTTTCTTCTTCGTCTTCATTGTCTTCTTCATCTTCATTGTCTTCTCATCTTTGTCTTTTTCTTCTTCTCCTCCTCCTCCTTCTCCTTCTCTCTCTTCCTTTTGGTACCAGGGAGCAAGCTCAGGCCCTTGTGCTTCCAAAGTAGGTGTGATACCACTTGAGCTAAATCCCCAGCCCGAGCATTGCTTTTCTTCTGCCTGGATCTCCAGCTTGCAGAAAGTAGATCAGGGGACTTCTCAGCCTCCACTGTTGTATGTGAACCAACTCCCTCTACTCAATCTCTACTAAATCTGTTCTGTTTCTGTGGAGAACTCTGTTTGATTAGTACAAGTGCCAGTCTCTGTGTTTATGTAAGGAGAAGGTAGGAGTGCGTACCAATCAGGATGACTATTTGAAGGGTTATTTGTAGGCAGACAAGGCTGTTTTCCACCCTTATTTTCATCACTTCTCCAGCGGTGGGTACAGACAGCTGTCCATGCAGTGTTCATCTACAGAGAGGGTCTGTTCTGCAAAAGTATTTTTTTTCTCTTGGTACCAAAGATTGAACTCAGGGTCTTGCACTTTCCAGGCAGGCATGGCACCACTGAGCTCACCCTGGCCATGTTTTTCATACATATTTACTGGTTTACCTGGAGAAGTCTGGGCTTCCTTGAGAGAGGGTTGGCCTTTCAGAGAGAACTTTTCCTTGTCTCAAACCTGAGAGGGAACATGCAAGGGCACAGGAAACAGCTGCTAGCCTGCTCTCCACCCTTATAATCTCAAGTCAGCAGTGTGAGTTCTTGTGAATTCTTGTGCTGTACCAGTGGACATGCATGCATAAGTGTGAATCAGTCAGGTTGGCCAGGATTCTTGAAAATTATACATTTCAGTAGAAGGACTGGAAAATGGTTTGAGGAAACATGAGTTATGATCAGAAAAAACTGCAAAGTTTTAAATCTTTAAAAACATTTCAGTAAAGGACACACTGTCATTAATTCCCACATGATAAAACTTGCTTTGAACACACTCACCCCATCTTTCTTGCCACTTCCGGGAGCAGTTCTGGAAGTCCTCTTTCACGAAGCCCTTTAGTAGTGCCGTGGTGGCTGCTTTGATGTCTTGAACCAATTCCAGTGTGTACCTTTCATGGTCATTTTAACTTTGGGGAAGAGCCAGGGGTCCTACAGCTCCAGGTCTGGTGAATAATGTGGATGAGGACATACTGTAATATCATCTGGCAGAAATTGCTATAAACTGCTGATCGATGAAGAGTGATCAAAACACGAGTGTTCAAATAAAAAACCTTGTTATGGTAAAAGACACAATGTCATTAATTCCTCTCAAATATTCACGCTGCTTTGCCTCTCTTTGAGTACTATCTTACCATAATTTTTGACAATATGTTTTCTATTGTAATAACATTTTTAAAAGAATTTAAACATTTACCATACTATGTGTCTCAGTCACTCCTCGTATTTCAGAAAGTAGAGCATAAAAAAATGATGAAAAAATATAAGGGAAATGTTGAAAACTCTCAAGTTCAATTCAGGGAGTCCAATATCCATTTAGCAGAAAATACAAGAAACAATAAAGAACAAGAGGGAAAAAAATCAAGAAAACACAGACTCCTCAGATCAGTAAGTCTCATGGGGGACTGAGTAAAAATAATACAAAAAGACCCACATGCAACATGGTAACATTTAGAACCTGAAATATAAAGAAAATATTCTCAATGCTTCCAAGGGATAAAATAGAATGTCAAATAAATATAAGAACTAATCTGGCTTTGGTCTTATGTCAGAAATTTGGATGCCAGAAAGTAACTTGGTGGAGAGGCAAAGGCCTCTGAAGGATCAAGAGAGTGAGCTGGTCCATCTAGAATCCTCGCCTCAGCTAAGCTGGTCAGCAAAGCTCAGGGCAAATAGAGACGTGTGTGGAGTTGCATTGCTTAGTTCTTCAGAAATTTTATTTCATGTCTATAATTATAGTACTACAAAACTGATTACTGAATTTTGATTTTTATAAGTAATCTACAGGCAAAAACCAAAAATGTTTATCCATCTATTCTGAAGGTTACTTGTGCATTCAGTTCAGTAAAATGAAAGAGGAATCCAAGAAAGGGGGAACTGGGATCCAAAAGACATTAGAAATCACTTAAAGGTGTAAGTTAAATTCAAAAGCATGGTGGTAACTCTGTTAGATATCTAGGTGACAATAATTTAAAATCTAAAAATGAGATACTCCAGACATTGGGTGCTTGTTAGCTAGATGCGGTGGCCCAGGCCTGTAATCATGCACTCTGGGAGGCTATGTTGATTTATCATTTAAGGATATCAATTTAAGGATTAATATTAATTCAAGAAAGAATCCTGTCATAGGCAATTTTATTTACTAATTGATCTTTTTTCTAAATATCTATAAAGCTCTTAGCAATTAAACAGACATCTAAATATTGCTGAGTAAAAACCTCTTATGTCTTAGCCTTCTGAAGGAACTGGTCACATACCTGATATAACATTATTCTAATAGCAATAAGAAGGCCTTAAAGAGATTTAAGGAAAATAGTTTTTAATGCTTCAATGCAAATGGAATACACGCTGATTAAATGCAATTCAGTGTTGTTTGAAAATATCTCAATGACAGTGTTTGATACCAGTGAAGGTCAGCAAAACAGAAGTGAGGAAAATATTACACATATTGTCTTTCACTGACTTCAAGTATTATCTACGTCTCTGCAACTCAATCTTTTATTTCAGAATTCCATTTCTTGATGAGCTTTGATTTACTTTTAGCTCGTAAGCTAATAACAACTCTTGACCACTTCCTCTTGATAGTGCTGTCTGAAATAACTGGCAAAGTAGAAGCACGTTTCCTGGTTGCTTGTGCGACTTCCTGAATTGGACAGTTCACTGCTTAGCCTGTTTCCTTCAGTGTGTCACTGTGGTCCTGGATCCTCTGCTGTTTTCTCTCAAGGAAACATGCCTGGGCCTCTTATATGGACTTGTCTTAATTTCTTCTCTGCATTTTCTTTAGGACTTCTTTTGATATAACATCTTTCAACTGCTTCACATTTTCCTTATTTGTCCATCTCCTCCTTGCATCTTCTCTTACTTCACATCGGGTCACTCTGCTCAAATCGTGAGCATTAAATTCATGCAATTGGGTTACAAGTCTCTGACCCATTCATAACGAATTGGACAAACAATTCTTTTTTTTTTTTTTTTAGGTTTTTGGAGACAGGGTCTCGCTTTGTGGTTCAGGCTGGCCCTGAGCTCAGCCTCAAACTCACATCACAATCCTCTTGCCTCTGCCTCCCGAGTGCTGGGATTACAGGCGTGAGCCACCACGCCCGGCACTGCGGTATGTGGTACTGGTTGCTGCTGGGCGTGAGTCTCCACACCCAGCATTGTTATGTGGTTACCGGGGAATCGAACCCGGGCCCTTGCACTTGTAAGACAGGCGCCGGAACCACTGAGCTAACTCCCCGGCCCCTGGACAAACAATTCTTGCGTAGACTTTGGTGGTAACTAACATCTCATGAAAAATGATCCATTCAAGTTTGGTTTCCTGTTCATGAAGTGCTGAGGAAGGATGAATGTGAACTGGACTTCCACATCTATCCACTGTGCAAAATGTTCTCCCAACAGACCTTCGAGCTACATTTTTTAAATAGCCTGCACAAAGAGATCTTCATAATACTTCATATTGAGGGCCTTCAAAGGTCTCTTGTGGGAAATCACTTTGCTGTTTGAGCTTTCATATTAGTTCTTGAAGTTGAGCTTCCACACAAAATGCAGATAATAAACACCTCCAGTGAATCCAGTATTTTTGGCACCATGAAGCTGGAGCTTGATTAGCCCTGCTCAAAGATGACAGCTAAAGTTGCAAAGTCATTAAATCCTCCAGCTTAAGCTGCCAATTTGCAATGTCTCTGTTCTGCTTTCTTCTGGTACTCTGAATAGACAGGTCTGATGAAGACATTTTCCACATACAACATTGCTGCTATTGGAAGCAGTAGATCTTCACAGTCTAAGGAAGAAGCCTTTATTACTGAACATGTTAGGTGTGGAGGGAGAGGAAACTCGACCATAGACAAACCCAATCTAGTCATCTGGCCACTCCTGTCAGTAGCATCACATTGGTAAAGTTGTTTAAGTGCTTCTAAAATAAGCCTCTCATTAGGTGGATCCAAATAGGGAAACATGACATCATGTATAGTAAGGCACTTTAAAGTCAGAACTACAGATGTCAGGCTATTTCTCTTAATTGCAGGGGTCACATAATCAGGCATACACTGGTTCCAAAAATCTTTACTATAGATCCAAAAGCATTTTCCTGAGGAAGTCCTGCTAGCTTGGCCACTTTGCTGTAATGCTTCACTCTTAAGATACTGGAACCACTTCCAGGATGTCCAACCCTAATCTGGGGTTGTGATTTAACTGCAACACAGAGCCCCTGTCCACCACATATCTGATCCCATCTATTGTCAAAGATATGGCAGAAATATTGGTAGATATGACACATTTTCTAATTCCAGGTGGAGGTGGCAAAAATATTCTTCTCTGTTGACCTGTTGTCATAGATCCATAACAGGGCAATATCAACAAGCCCTGTTGAAGGTGATATCTTGAACATCATAATCCTAATCAATAGATCCTGCCATTTGAAAAAGTAATTTGTAACTTTTTTCAATTTCAAACTGGCCAGTCAGAAAAACCAAGATGTCTCCAGCCATTTCATTCAAATGGATATCCATTGTCACTTTCACAATCACTTGAATATATGCAGTATTTTCTCTGTCTCGTGGGCCAATCAAATTGCAGAATTTCTCTCTGACTGGATAAAGCCTTCCAGATATATCAAATATGGGACAATTTCCAAAGAAACCAGAGGGCTTGGCTAATTCCATGGTGGCTGACATTACCACCACCTTTAAATGCTCCTTTTGATTGGGAGATTTTTCTTGAAATAGCTTCTTCAATAAGCCAAATAAAATGTCTGTAGTTAAAGTTCTCTCATGGGCTTCATCTAAAATAATAACACTCAATTTGCTAAGATTTGAATCTCCCAGAATATGTTTCAGTAAACATCCATCCGTCATATATTTGATTGCTGTTTCCTTAGAGCTGCAATCATCAAAATGAACTTGGTATTCTACTTTGGATCCCAAAGAGCATTTTATTTCTTCGGCCATCCTCTGAGCAACTGATATGGCAGCTACTTTTCGTGGCTGAGTTACACCCATCATACCATGTTGTGAAAACCCTGCTTCATATAAATATTTTGGGAGTTGAGTTGTTTTGCCACTTCCTGTATTTCCAGTCACAATAAGAAATGAATTGTCCTTCACAGCTCGAGTAAGTTTTTTTCTTTGTTTCTGAATAGGAAAAGTTGGAGTGGTTCCTCCGTCTTATGATCTGCATCCTTTCTCTTCTCTATCAGTGATGGAAACAGCTGAAGGCCACTCTTCTCAGAGCTCTCTTGACCGCTCACCTTCCTCCTGCTGCCTTGGCGTCCTGTCCATGATGGCAGGAAACTGAAAAACTATGGTTTTTGATATTTAGAATCAATCCAGAGGCAAAACATGGAGTACATCTTTGGTTTCAGAATGAAGAATATTTCTTAAAATGAATATCAAAAGGAATGATAGGGATGACAGAAGTCGAGAGGTGACAGAAATGGGTGGACAGAGTGACGAGGAAGACTGGATGGCGAGACTGGCATTTGCACAACGAGGAACCAAGTGGAATACAGTGTGAGATTATGAAGAACAGCAGAGACAGAGTGGGGAGATGAGTTGGTCCAGACTCTCACGAGGCAGGAGCCAATAATTACTGTCAAAAGTTGATTAAAAAAGAAAGCAGACATATAAGCATATTATTTAGAATTCTCCAGAAACCACTGAAAGATCTGAAACCAGAGCTGGCAAAGCTGGTGTAATAAGGAATGGGACGGAGTAAGGAGGAAGAAAGGAGAGTTTCACAGTGCTCTGTGAAATCTGAGTGAACATGTATATGAATACATGCAGGTATTATTTTACAATAAAATGGAAATAATAATAGTAAGACTCAGTGTTGACGTTAGTGAGGAAAACAGACCCTCTTTTACTTTGTTTGCAAGAGCAGAGGGAAAATTGAATTAGTTTAAAAATTTTAAGGGGCAAGTCTGTAACATTAAAGATAACTGGGCTCACTTCCTAAAAATAATATGATTATATAGGTTTCCAGTCACCTGGACAAAGTTGAAGAGCAGCTGGTGGACCACCCAAGAGGAGTCGGAAGCATACACAGGTGTCTGTCTATGGCACATGAGTGTGAACACACACACACACACACACACCTTCTCTCATCCCACCATGTCTCACATGTCAACTCATTAAGGTGAAAGAAACTATGCGACTCACATTAGTAGAGCACTTCCATGTCCAGCTTTTGTTCTTTATCCTGATTCTCATATGGAAAGTCATCACTGGTGGTTTCTCCATCCTTGTATGATTCATTTGGTTTTACTCTTGTGGAAGAGACACGATTGGGAGCTGGAACGTCTCCCTCCTGCCAGAGTCTGAGGCAAACCACAGAATCCGAAAGCCCCTGGGTGTAGCCAGCCACTTGGAGATCTGCCCTTGGATCTGTTTGTCTTCTCCTTGTGGTTACTTAGAAGAGGCCTTGTCTGTTCCAAATGTGGTCGGCCTATTAGAGCAGTGGGCTCCTTAGCCTGACCCGCCCTGTGTCATCACTGGTGCTGTGGGAACAGGATCATCACATTAGACAGCTCGAGCAAGGGTCTGTCCAACCTGGCCTGAGTAGGGAAGCCAGCTTCTTTGCATGGCTTGGTGATGGAACCCCTGGGAAATGTCTATGGGTAAGTTACATTTTTTTGGAGAACAGGACAGTTCACGCATAATTACTGACCAAAGCCCTGTAATCTTCATTCTTGATGAGAAAACCAAGGCTTGATGCTAAATCAGCAGCTTTAAATCGTTCAGCTATGATATAGGAAAGTAAGGGTTAAGATGCTGATCTTCTAGTTCTGAATCATACTTTTCATACTTCTCCACGACATGTTTTTTAAGACTTCTTTCTTCAGAGAAGTAATGGAAGGGTTCAAGGGGAAGCTCTTTTCCTTTGCTTCAGAGGTTCACAGAAATTCATGTTTTGGGTGCTGGGACTGAGCATCTCACTTTGTGGGGCTTTGGACTGGATCCCAGGTTTGTCATGTAACAACACTGTGCCTTTGGTATGGTTCACACAACAGCTGTAAGATGGAGACAGTAATATTTACCTCCAGTGGAACCTCATCAGGACTGTGGTGAGCTTTAAGTGAGATGATGCATAGCAAGGACTAAATCGGAGCTCAGAGTGTCAGTGGTGATAGTCAATATGAAGAGATATTCGCATTGGGTATATTAAAGAGCCTATTCAAACTTCCTCCTCACATGGCTCCCATATAACTACTACTGTGTTCTCTCAGATGTTAATTCATTCTTGGAATCTTAATTTAAAAGTAATGGGCCAAAGATGGCATCTCAGTTACTGGAAAGGCTGAGGTAGGAGAATCTTGGAGTTCAAGTCAACCTGAGCAACATAAGATTCCAACTCAAAAAAGTAGTCAAAGTAGAACAAAGACTTAAATGTAAGATCTGAAATTATGAAACTACCAGAAGGAAACAGAAGAAATGTTACAGGATGTTACAATGAAAAAAAAAGTGGATAATATTCCCCAGTGAATAGGAAACAAAGGCAAATATGAGATTATGTAAAAAAAGTTTCTACAGAAGGAAGGAAAAAATCATGAGAATGAAAGTACACCCTAAAGAGGAAAAAATATTTGCAAACTGCATGACGACCTACAAAAACTTATTACAAAAACAATCTGCTATAAAATGGGCAGTAGACCTAAATAAACATTTTTCAATAGAAGACATAAAATTTATGAAAAATTTGGCCAATAAATTTATGAAAAAATGCTAAACATCACTAATCATTAAGGAAATGTGAATGAAGACCATGCGGAGATAGCAGTTTACTCCTGTAAGAATGGCTACCACCAAAGACTAAAGATAACAAGGGCTGGGGAGACATGGAGAAAAATGAACATTCACTCACTGTTAAGTAAATATAAATTAGTGCAGCATTCTGGAAAACAGCATGAAATTTCCTCAAAAACTAAAAACAAGACTGTCTTATAATCTAGCAATCCCACTAGAAATTATATATTTAAAAGAAATGAAATCAGTATTTTGAAGAGTTATCTTCAGGCCCATGTTCATTTCAGTACTATTCGCAATAGTCATAAATGAAAACAACCAAAGTGTTCACCAGTTAATGAGTGGATAAGGAAAATTGGGTAATTGTACAGAATGGAATACCATCCAGCCATTGAAAGAGTGAAATCCTGTCGTTTAAAACAAGATGGCTGGAACTGGAGATCAGAGAGCTAACTGAAATAAGTCAAGCAGAGAAGGTCAAATACTATACAATCTCACTCTTATGTAGCATCAGAGAAACTGATCTCACTGAAGTTGAGAGTAGACTAGTGGTTAGCAGAGCCTGAGAAGAGTGAAAAGGAGGGACAAAGAAAGGAGGAACAATGGCTGTTAAGTTACAGTTAGATAGAAGCAAGAAATTCTGGTGTATTATTATATAATAGGGCCAACTATAGACAATGAGAATGTACTATACAATTCAAAAAGGTAGAAGGCGGCACACATCTGTAATTCTGGTACTGTGGGAGGCTGAGGCAAGTTCAAGTCCAGCCTGAGCAACTCAGCAAGACTTTGCCTCAGAATAAAAAATGAAAAGAGTTGCAGCTGTAGTATAGCATAAAGGCCTTGGGTTCAGATTCCAGTAACACACACACATAGGCCATAGAATTTTGAAAGTTCAAAGGAGCAGATATGTTCAATCCATGTGTCAAAGCATTCCACTGCCTCATTCCATTTTTTGTGTTTTCATGTTGCAGTAAAAAGAAATGCATATAACACAAGATTTTCAAAAGGTTAGCTGTCATACCAGTCAGAAAAAAACACATGATTCCTGTTCTAGGTACTATTGAATATCTTTAATTTACCTCCACAACAGTGAAAGAAAGACAATACTTTAAAAAGTAGCTAATCATGCTACTTTGTAAAGACAGCAATTTAGAGCTTGGGAGTCTCTTACCAGAAAGCTCTGTGGGTGCCAGATAATGGGCATTGAATTTGTGCAATCATATGATGGTGAGTCCCATTCTTTCTTGTCCATAATCATGTGTCCTCAAGGATGTGGTTCATTAGTGGAGGAACAGGAGTTGCATGACTGGTGCACAGTGTCATCTTCAGTTAATGAGACAGCAGTCTGTTAAGTGTGTGCCAGTATGAGGAGCATTTGTCCTTCTAAATTTGCATTTACCAAGTTCATAGGCAAGCAAGGCAGATGATTAATAACACTTTGGAGGAAATGAAAGAAACTCAGCCTCGTTTCAAAGCCAAGCAATAGGAGATTGAGAGGAAAGTAGGCATCTTCTCTGTGGCCAGAGGACTGTGAAACTGGCTCCAAGCATCACAAAAATTAAGTTTGCCTATGAATTCAATAAGGCCATGAAGAGAGCAAAGGCAGAGGGAACGAGAAGTGAGGACAAAAGGTAATGTGTACAAAGGAGGAAAGGTGCAGCTTCCTTAGGATAGACTTGTTTGTGAAATTAGACTATGACCACACTGCAGTGCACATGGCTGTGGATCGAGGGTCCCACTAGCTCAGTGAGGCTTATAGTGGGCCTTGCTTAGACGCTTCTTTGTCGACCTGGAGAAGTCAGGCTGTCATGGGCCTTAAAGGTGAGAAGCTTACTTGCTTCTTGGAACATACTGTGAAATAGAATTCTAGGATTCTTCAAATTCTTTACTAAAAGCAAAGACTTTAATTCTGTACCAACTCTGAGTACAAAGAAGAATGAGGGAGGGTAAAGAAATTTCTCTAGCCACCTAAGAAATTTTCTCTAGTACACAGTTAGACGTGTTGGCAAACATCCATGCCTTCAAAGGTAAGTTATCAAAAACTGCTTTGAGTAGGATTGGGAATAATCTTATTTTACAGCACTAAACAAGCCCAGTGTCAGACATTGAAAATATGAAGAATGTTAACAGTAAAGATAGAAAAGAAGTAGAAGTCAAAACTTCAGTGCTAAATAGGGAAGGCGGGGTAACCCCCCATCCCATGGGGACTGAACAACATCTGGAGATGTTATTGGCTGTTACAGCTGGAGGTGAGGTCGCTGATATCCAGTGGTACTGGCCAAGAGGAGCCGCTCACCATCCCACAGTGCGCAGGCCAGGTCCCCCTCCCAAGAAAGAATTATGGAGGCCAAAATATCAGTCGTAGGGTGCTGAGAAACCTTGATTTAGTGTTATTAGCCTTCACCCAAATATATCAACCATTAAATAATGTAACTATATGAATGATCAAAACACTACCAATGAGAACAGAGCCATATGTTAGGAACAGTACATCACAGTATTAATAAAGTATTGATTGCAATGATAAATCCTAGTTTTTCATCATCAAATCCTCTTATCCTAAACTTTTCAAATATGAAGAATATTTTAATAGGATCACATATTTGTAAAAAGCCATACAAATTTTTTACAATGACATTATTGCAAATATTAAACATTTGTGCTACTAGTTTTTGTAGTTTACAAATCATACAAGGTATTTGATATTTACTATTTGGCCTCATAGTATCAATTTATTTATTTATTTATTTATTTTTGAGACAGGGTCTTGCTTTGTAGTTCAGGCTGGCCCTGAGCTTAGCCTCAAACTCACATCACAGCAATCCTCCTGCCTCTGCCTCCCAAGTGCTGGGATTACAGGTGGTAAGCCACCATGCCCAGCACTGTGGTATGTGGTACTGATTGCTGCTGGGTGTGAGTCTCCATGCCCAGTATTTTATGTGGTTACCGGGGAATTGCACCGAGGCCCTTGCATTTGCAAGACAAGTGCCAGAACCACCGAGCTAAATCCTCGGCCCCGTACCAATTTCTTAAACTAGGAGATATTTACTTTTAACATTTTTAAAATATGGTGAGGCTCTGGGCTTAAGCCATGAAGATACTGATTTAATCTTAAGAAGTTCAAGATCTCCACATGGATGTAGCCTAGTGCTGCTACACCTGACTTGAAAGCTCAAGACCTTGAGTTTGATCCCTAGTACCCGAAAAAAGAAGTTCAAGATGTCTTGGTGCACATGACATGCAGGAGGGATATTCATGGTATATTGATGGGAGAATGAAAAGAAAAGTAGGAGAGGAACCCCAAGACATTTGCCTAAGGTTATAAAACTAACAGATCTAAAATTCTAGGTCTTCAGTCTTGACATAAATCTCCTTAGATTTCCTAGTGGAAATAAAAATAAAACTATGTATTCACTGGAAAACATACTCATAAATTACCGAGTAGGCGAAGTATAGAAACATTCATGGATCTGTGGCCCAGACCAGCACACTAAAAGGGAAGATAAAACTTGGCAGAATATGCCCAAGTGGCCTCTGGTTTCTGCTCCACCCTGGGCTGTTCTGGTTGTTGGACAGTTCTGTCAAGATCTGTGACCCTGGGGTTGTCTGACTTTGAGTTGGAGGAGCAGGAAACAAATCTCTGTGGTTAGGCCAAGTTCCCTAAATGTAAGCCAAGGTTCTTTCTCCTCATGATGAAAACAGTGTGGAGAATTCTCCATTTAGGGAGACGCTCTTAGGTGAGTGGGCGGAGCTGCCTAACAGAAGAGGTAAATGGAGGGAGAAGACCAGCTCTTCCAGGACGTGTTCTGCCCTTCTCTTTCCTTCCTCTTTCCCTCCCTCAAATCTGGATGGAAATATAAAGCCACAATCCACTGGTAGTTACTCATTCTGATGACAACAAGACGTGACTACAGTGAAATGTTTAATAGCTGCTTGCTTCCCCTTCCCTGGAGATTTGGTTTGGACCATCTGGCTTTGATTAAACGGCCTTGGGGCAGAAGCACGTTCGGGCAGCGCTGGCTGCTGGAGAAGAGTGGCCAGGCAGCAGTGGGCCTAGTGACTGAAACTCGGGGATTAAGTCATTCCTCTGGTCCTTTCCAGCAGGGATGGGAGTAGTGCACACTGTGCCAGCAACTTATTGCTCATTTTGCACTCTGGCCAGGGCTTTGTCCCCAGGGCAAGAAGTAAGAAAGGTAAACATGAACCTCATCTGTCTGTGCTGTGTGAAAGTGTAAAATCTAGATGAGCCCGACGCTTGCCCCTCCTCTGCTTTATTAGGAGGCTGAGCTACCGCCTTGTTTATTCTGTCCAGCGCCTGCGTCCGCAGTTGATTGGAGGAGCATGGTCACTTGACCCAAGCTGGGCGATCAGATCATCTCTCCTGGGAATTTGGAAGAGATGCGTCAGAGACACTAAATATACCAAACGAGGGGCTCTTCACCGTCACTCCGTGTTGAAATTGCCCAGGGAAATTCTAAAACATACCCGGATTCTCACGGGTTGTCCAGGCATTCCCCTAGATTCTGATTTTAGTTAATCCACACTTTGGAGTGGTCGGAATGAGAGCTTGGTCTGGTGGGGCTTCGCATCACAGCTGGAGGACACGCAGAGGACGGTGATGGGGACATCGCCAGGGAGAAGCTCCATGAAGGACCTGGGCCTTAACGCCTTGACTCCCACCCGCTAAGTTTGGGCTCCAGGGCAGTCTGAGCCTTTGTGACAGTTTCCGCCCTTGAATCTTCTCTTCAAAATATTTCTTGTGAAGCTGCTTCTGATAGTTTCTACACTTAAGACAGAATGAAACTTCGCCATGCTTTCTCACATGCTGCCCACCGCCTGTCGCAACCCTGCAGACTCTATCCTAGAAATCTTTCTTAGAGAACAGAGTTCTCGCTTTCGTCCTTCCTCACCGGACTCTTCTGGGGTGCCTTCTCTCGGTCCCCACACTGAGGACCCCACGGACCCTCGTTGCTCTTAAAGTAATGAAATAGTTCTGTACAAACTGCCCCCTAAAAAGATGTTACTGACTGGAAAACATCAACAACAACAATGCTGAGATCCATAGGCATATACTTTAGTTTTCCTAAAGATGAGTATGTATGTTTGGAAAGAAGAAAGACTATTTAGCAAACCATTAGCTCTGGTTTTCTTGGTAGTGGTTTTGAATGGGTGGGAAGGGAGTTCCACCAAACTTTGTTTTTTTATAATAATGGAAAATATATATACTTTTACAGTTTTTTATTTTCTTCCGAAATATTTTAAAAGCATTTCTAAGGCCTTTCACATTTTTACTCCAGCGCCCTCTTGAGCTTTGCGGCCATACACCCTCCAACTCTTCTAAAACGAAAGGAAATTGTCTTCCAGCACAGCGTCCTCTTTCAGGTAACTATGGCAACGTTCACTCTGTGCATTCTTTCTGAAATACCTATATCTGTTCTTTATCTGAAAACTCCTGCTTCCTTTTTGATCCAACAACACCTCTGGGAAGCATGCTTTAAGTGAACCTTCTGTACTCACATCAGGGCGAGTTGTTCTCTCTCACTGCTCCTGTGGGCACTGTCACCGTCACTGTGTCTGTGGTGTCGGGGCTGATTCGATCACACAATTGTCCCTCCAACTGGACGTGACCTTGAGGCTAGGTCGAGGCTCCCTCGTCTCATCCTCTTCAGCATCTAGCGAGACCTGGCCTATACGACAAATTCACAGGATTCTCAACTGATCAGGGCATGAAAGAGCTCGTGCACTAGGGACAGAGGCACAGTGTCACTGCGGCCCTCTCACCTCAGCCAGGTAGTTGGCCAGCTCCAGCTCATCACGGCCCTGTTTCTGGGCCAAAGCCATATACAGAGTTGTTTTTCCACCAATTCATAGGCAGTTGCCAAGCTGAGGGGTAATTAATTGTTGTGGTAGTTTAAACATCACAAAGATCAGCTGAAATGTGCTGCTAGTGGTGACTAAGAAGAGAATAATGAGGCTGAGCTTATTTTGAAAAATGTCTAAGTGATGGAGGGTTATTTAATTTTGTGCAAGTACTCACTTCTCTTCCAGCTTTTTAAAGAGAATCTTTAATTGCAGAGCCTTCTTCCTCTAGGGAGGAAAGATGCCTTATTGCTGGGAAAGAAGCTAAATTGACTGTATAGTAAAATCCTAAGGGAGGAGGAGAACTGGACTGCAGGGGAAGAGACAATCATGGAGCCGCAGAGTAGGAGAATTTTCTTCAGGGATTTGAGGAGAAAGTGGTGCAGCTATGAGCAAAAGAAACAAAACAATGAACATTTTCTATTATTAGTATTTAATAAATGTTTAAGAGTTTCAATTTAATTTTTTACTCTGGAATTTGCATGAAGGATAAATAAAGAACAGAGTTCATTTTAGATTATGTTCTGGTTATTGTCCTGCAACCATAAATGCGACACTGTCCCAAGACATAGCAGTCCAGGTTTTGTCACTGTTTTTATAAATGGGTGAGAATGGTCTACAAAAAGCCACCCTCCTCTCCAGCCTCTTCCGACCTCTTCTCTGTGGAATAGGCTTCGGCTGGCACCTTTCGAAACTGCCAGCTGGGACAAGGGAAGACTCAGGATGACCCATTTTAGGATAGACCAGAAAGTAAACTGAATCTGCTGGCCATGACTATCCTCTCAAGCATAACGGATTTGTGGAGAAGCTGGAAAGATTCCAGGACCAAGCCAGGAAATGATTACAGTCTCTTTCCATGCCTTTCCAAGAACATTATAAATCCTTTTCCAGGCCTTTGCTAGAAGAAAAAATGATCAAACCATTTTAGCTGCTCTTCTGACAATAGTAGGACATTTGAATGGTCACTATTAAGAAGTGGATAGTTTTGGAAAGAGGGAAAGAAGGCCACAGGATAAAATTACTATACTTGTCATTTAAATATGTATTATGTGTGCATTTATGTGTAGAACTGTTCAAGATACAGTTAAGCTCTGGCACAATAGGAATAATTTAAGTTAGACACAAGAAGGGACTTCCTGCCTATAAGAATGTTTACTGGTCTATAAAGTGGGGAATTACAGAATAAAATCAGCTTGCTTATATTTGAGGGAAAAACTTACAAATAAAGTAACCAAAGTGTCAGTGTTATCTGATTTTTTTCCCTCAAGGATCATGCCAAGAAAATGCTTTCTGGTATCGATTATTATTGCCTATGGTATTTAAGCAAGACTGGACACACATAGGCCGGGGTGTCCACGGCACTCAGTGGTTCCCTGTACTCACAGATCTCCTTTGGGTTTTGAGGCCATGCTCTACCTTCATTATCCAGTTCCCTGGCCACAGAGCTGCTTGCAGACTGCCCTGGCCCTGCCCCTGTGCTTGCAGTTGCCTGGGGACTAGTACTGGCAGCTACAACAACTGCAATAATCTGCCAGTGAAAGGCAATGGCAGATTATACTCCAAGAAGCTGGAGGAGAGCAGATTGGGTAGCACCTCGGCCCCTGCCCGTGCTTTGAGCAGCTGGGTGACTGACCTTCCCTATGACTGCTGTTCTCACTGAGTCTAGGAAAGTGCTCCCTCCCTTTGAGCTGTCAACCCCCCTGTTGCCAACTCTGGAGTTCCCTTCATCCTGCCCAGACCACTGTAAGTAGGTTTTTTTTTTTTTTTTACAACTATTTATATCTCTTTAATCAACATTCTGAATATATGTACCATGTGTCTCCAGCTGAAATTCTGACTCATCTACTGTCTGAACTGGTCTTGAGGAATTTCTGAAATTTCATTCAACATTCATTGGAATAGTTTTTGAATGAATACTTTGTAATGCTTAAGCAATTAATTAGGATACACATTTCTGAGTCTCAAGTACTGCACTGAAGAATTCATAAGATTTAATTATCATAACATAATGATCATTGTAGTGAACTTAAAAAAAAACTACTTTTCAGGTTTGGAAAATGATGTTTACTGTAGGTAGGCATGCTGTTTGAGGTCATAAGAGTAATTAGGGAAAGAGGAATCCAGAAAGATTTCATTTTTAGACTTGCATTTTAAACATGTACTTTCTTTGACCTCATACACAATAATTACATAAGAGACTGTAGAGTCTAAGCAGAGAGGAAGAGGAAGGACTTACCTGAGCCCGACTCCGGACATGGGCTTGAGGCGCTGTGCCTGAGCCCGGAGCCAGCGGGGGTGTGTCCTCTGTTTCTTTCCTCAGTAAAGGAATGGCACAGCACAGATGCTTTGGCTCGGAGTTCCAAGGTCACAGGCTGCACCTGGGACCAGCCTCTGCAGCAGCCTTCACAGTGTCAGGAAGCAGAAGGTCCAGCAGCACAGGTGCTGAGAGCAGGCAGGGGGCGGAATTCATCTTCTTACTAGGAACCAACTCTCAGTAACTGACTGACTCCTGCTGTAAGGACGCAAATGCATCCATGAGGACACAGCCTTGTGACTTACCAACCACTGCCACTTCCGTCTTTCCACATTTGAGCTGGGGATTCAGCTTCTGACACATGAACTTGGGGAGGGGAGCACACTCAAATAATAGCAGATTGTAAACAGACACACCTAACTGATGACCAGGTCTGGGGAACTAAGAGTGGGAGAAGAGTATGACAGAGAAAACGACATTATATGCAAGGATGTGCTGCTGAGTTTTTAACAGCCAGAGCCCTAGAACCCCAAAGTTCAATTTTGAGTGTTTCACACTTTCTGTCAGGTAAAAACTTGCAACGTGGCTGGTTTCAAGCTTGCAGTATACAGAGCTAAGAGGGAGGTTGGGAAGAGATGTCACAGCTGGCTCTTGGGAGCTGGTGTGAGGCCACTGAGCCATGTACAAGAGCAGGAGGTTGGGAGGGGGCATGTGCGGTTGGGCTGCTGCCTGTGGCCAAGATCGGTAGAGCCTGAGGGACAGTGGTGAGGACAGGGGAACGGCCGAGGGGAGCTGGACGGGAGAAAGGCCGGGAGAGGGCTGCGGCTGGTGCGCTAGAGCTGCGCCACCCATGTTGGAAGCCATACCTTGTCCCTGAGCACTGAAATGTGCTGGTCTCAACTGAAATGTGCAGTCAAGTGTAAAACACACCCCAGATTTTAAAGATTTACTATAGGAAAAAGAATACAAAGTATATCACTGATACTTTTTTATGGATTATTTGGTAAGGTGAAAAGGCTTTGTCTTAATTATTATTACAATTAATTTCACTTATTTATTTTTACTTTTGAAATCTGGCTGTTAGAAAATTTAAAAAGGTGGGGCCAGGGAGTTAGCTCAGTGGTTCCAGCTCCTGTCTTACAAGCACAAGGGCCTGGGTTCAATTCCCCGGTAACCACATACAATACTGGGTGTGGAGACTCACGCCCAGCAGCAATCAGTACCACATACCACAGTGCCGGGCGTGGTGGCTCACGCCTGTAATCCCAGCACTCGGGAGGCAGAGGCAGGAGGATTGCTGTGATGTGAGTTCGAGGCTCAGCTTGGGGCCAGCCTGAACCACAAAGTGAGATCCTGTCTCAAAAAAAAAATAAATAAATAAATAAGAAAATTTAAAATGGCATACGTGGCTGGCATTATATTTCTTTAAAATAGCTCAGGCCAGAGAACTTGGATCTTATTTAGTAGGTAACAGAGAGCCTTCGAAGAATACTAAGCATACTGCTGCTCATGAAGATAAAGTAGGTGCAGTGTGGAGCTAGATGGGTGAGGGCCAGTTGGGTACGAATGAAGCTGAGGCAGTGGAAGTAGGACTGAAGGAGAGAAGAAAACAGATGGGATAATGTGGCCAACTGGAGGTGCATGTGAACAGTGGGAAGGGGGGAGGATAATACTCGGGAGTCTGGCTTGGTGGATTGTAGTATTAACAAAGAGATAGAAAAACAGAAAGGTTATATCTCTTAGGGGAAGGTAATGGGTTAAGGTTTTGACATGTTGAGTCTGGGGTGCCAGGGATCTTGCAGGTGTCCAACAGGCAACTGGACACATGCCATCTCAAATCCTATTGGTTCCCTTTTACAAAAATTCCTCTCCCTTCCACTGCTACCAGCATAATTCAAGCCAACTTAATCTTTTATCTGGGTCATTGTCATCAGCTACCAGCTAGTCTTGCTGGCGCACATGCCCTGCCCGTTGCCAAGCCTCAATGCAGCAGCCAGAGTAATCTTGAGAAAAGCCAGATCAGAGCAGCTCAAGCTTCCCGTGCAAGTCTTCCAGTGAATTCCATTGTGTGCAGAGCAATGAGCCGGCCTGTATACGAGCCGGTCCCTGCTGCTACCTGAGCCTCCCCTGTTCGCTTCCCCACTGTTCGTGGAACTTCCCAGAATGCTCTAGCCTTGGGCCCTTTGTACCTGGTACTCTATCTTGAAGACTCTTGACTGCTTGAGGCTTCATCTCCCCTGCGTCCTTTAGGTCTTGAATCATTCCCTTTTCTGGGCAGCTACCATGTGTACTCCACATAAACTGATAACTGCCATTCACTTCCCTTCTTTGTGTCGTCACTAGTTCTTTGCACTGTTGATCACCTTGTAAAGGTTACTGTGAGTAATGCTTGTCTCCCTCATTAGAATGTAAATTCTGTGAAGCAGAGACTGGGTCTGTTTTATCCTCGGCATTAGTTAGTATTTGCTGAGTGAACAAATACATTGAAATCTGTCTGCAAAGTCTGGAAACAGACTTGCCTTTGGATTCCAAATCTCTCACCAGTCTTTGCAGCCTGGGGCTGGTTATTTACCATTTCTGAGCCTTCTTATCTCATCTACAGATTAGACAGATTAATGGTACTTTCCACAAAAAGTAGTTCTGAGCACTCATTCAGATTGTAGACCCCTTGTCATTCCAGGCGGTATCGGTATCTTAACCGGAGTTGAGATATCCTCTGTAAGATCCAGATTCTGGGTCTGGAATGTTGCAAGTCTTCAGAAAATGCTAATGTTCACTTAATACTAGTGGAAAAAGGAGGGCAGGGAGGAGGAGGATCAGGTCATGGGGAGGGAGAGCTACAGACTTAATAGTGAGCAGCTGCCCCAGGGAGGCTGGGTGGGGTGACTGTTCCTGCTCTGCTGAGTTAGCAGGAGAGTAAGGGAACCAGCTAGGCAGGCACACTGGACTCAAAAGGCTGGACAGTGGTGGACCAGGAATTTGGGAGTTAGCACCAGCCTGAGTCAGCCTTCCCAGGCCAGAATCTTGAAGAAAAGCAGATAGGGACTGACCTCCTGAGAGCCATGAGTCATTTCTACAGGAACACAGTGGGAACTCCCTCTGAGGAGCCAGGAGCCACGGAAATGTGGCAAGTCTCAGACTGGGTTGGGGCCGGGCTCAACCTGTGCCTTACCACCG
The DNA here is from genome assembly GCA_004026965.1 of Petromus typicus. Taxonomy (NCBI): domain Eukaryota; kingdom Metazoa; phylum Chordata; class Mammalia; order Rodentia; family Petromuridae; genus Petromus; species Petromus typicus. Next base: position 86,214 of record PVIR01003086.1, read on the forward strand.
AAGAAGCCCTTGTAAAAGAACAGCCTGTTTCTCTAGACAGCAGTGGCCAACAGCTCTACACCCCTTCCAGGAAACATGTGTAGCCTTGGCTGCAGGTCAGGGTCCCAACGCCCTGTTCATGCAACTCTGACAGTGTGAAGATGCAGGACACAGTGCTGTGAGGTTGTAGACAGACAAGACAAGAGCACGGAGTGTAGGAGGCTTTATCTCTTCCTTCTCTCCCAGGATGGCACCAGGCCCTGCATAGCCTGGCCTTGGGTCCTGGGCTGGGCCTTGCCCTGATCTCTCTGATGGACTTTTCTGGAAGACTTCCCGAGGGCCCAGCTATAAGACAGGAAGTATAAAAAAATTCCTACATCACCGTGAGCTCCAGGCCCCAGAGTAAGGGAGCCCCAGCAGGTATTTCAGTGCTAGGAGCTTTTGGTGTCCATAAGCTGCATCCTGGTGTGCCAGTGCCCTATTTATGAAGCAGAGGACCCCAGAGTCATATGGCACAGAACAGTCTGTGAGAGACTGAGAAGTCAAGCCTTGTAGTATAGCTGCTTGGTTTGTACCTAAATAAAATGCAAACCATGACTACATACTGCTAAGTGCTCACTTCCCCACTCAGTCAATATTCTGTGTTGTGTGAGAGACACACAAAATTATACAAATGGTCATAGAGTGAACTCCTGTGTACACACCCCCTGGCATGACGGGGCCATTGCCTGTGTCCTGAAACCTCCACACATCCCTTTCCAGTTCAGGCCCTTGCCTCCTCCGAAGGTAATTACTACTCTGATGTTTAGGGTTAATCACTTCCATATTTTTCTTTTCTAAACAAAGTAACACAACAGAGCAATGAAGTATGCGGACTATGAATCCAGAAGGCATCGGCTCCTTTATGTGTATTTTTGGTACAGCAACAGAGTGGGGATTCCCGGTGAGAAGTATATCTCTCTGTGTTTGGTTTCTTGTCTGTGATAGAAGGACAATGGCAGGAGCCAGGGTCGTAGCTCAGGGCTACCATGTCTGGCAACCACAAGGTCCTGAGTTAGAGTCCCAATTAAAAAAAAAAACAAAAAACAAAAAACAGAAGAAGAAGGATAATAGCCGAACGCGAGCCAGGACTGTTGTGTGAAAGATCAAGTATCGTGAACATGTGCGAGTGAAGTGCTGAGAGCATGGCCACTGTATGACTGATGTTCTTTGTACCAAACCACCTCCACATGCCCTCCTTTACTATTAATGGGATTGTACCATTAAAAAAAACGGATGGACAGACAATGCCGGCATGCTGGAAGCAGCAGTGAAAATGGGAAGAGAAGAAAGTTGCTCTAGTCACTGACTTTGGAGGTAGGAGCTGGCCGCCGTGGGTATTGGCCACCAGGCAAGGAGGCACCGAGGGGGCGTCAGTGGACAATAGAGGCCCCGTGGATGAGTCAAGTGAGGACCTAGCCTGGGTTCAGGGAGGGACAGGGGTCTGCAAAACGAGGCAGCTGTAGCCTCCTCTCTCCACAACATCCCCTGAGAAGCCATGAGCAGCAGGAGGAAGAAGGTCGCAGACTTCAGGAGCAGGGTGGGCGCTCTAGGTACGAGCAATCACTACTTTAGTCCCCGCAGGAGCTGCTCCGATCTAAACAATGGCCTTGGAACTTTCCCCGCAATGAAACTAGAGCCCTTGCCTATGTGGAGCCCCTGCTTAAAGAAAGCAATCGACAAACATGTTTCTTTTGGATAGCTCCCATTGTCACAATTATGTGAAATGATGGGTTTTAATCATAAAGGGATTTGATGGAAAATAAAATATGAGAAAAAAGAACAAAATTTGTTCACAGACTGACCCTATCACATCCACTAATTAAATTCAGATGTACTTCCTTCCAGTACTTTTTTTGTGCACAGATGAAAGACTAAAGTGAATTCTGTTTTGGTTTAATTGAACTCAGATTAAATGAAACCCAGCAGGAACAGGTTATTAGGCTCTTGTTCTGAAATAAAACCTATCACAGTGTTCCAACTATGAGACAGATAATGTTAAAAATAACACCAATAAATATTGATAGAATGCTTATGATATACAAAGGTCTATTCTGAATGTTTCGCAGGAATTATTTCTTTTGATTCATTCAGTAGTTCACAAGAACTCCATGTAAGCAATCCTTACTTTGTAGATAGAGAGCAGACGATAAAACTGAGTAAGAAAATTTGCAGCATGCAAGATCGTTTGGTCAGGAAGAGTTTGAACCAGCACCGGCCAGAGTGAACTTCAAAATCTAACAAGTGGCTACAAGAGCCTGGAGTGTGGCTTTGTGAAGACAAAAGGTTTTGTCCTTGTGTCATCCAGGCCGCCTTGTTCCCCGTGTGGAGCGGACCACTTCTCCATTCTGCCTTCTGGTTGCCTAACTTTGTTCCAGCAAGATGTGTCCATCTGAGCTGTTGGGCCTGGCCTGGTACACTGCACTGGCAATAGTGTTTGCTTTAGTGTAGGGTGAGACCGTGATCACAGTCATGTAAGGCTGCTCTTTGGGAGAGAATCAGTCTTATGCTTAGGGACCCAAAAGCCTCATCTGCCAACTGAATCCTGGGTACAGTTAAACTGAAAATGTTATTCAACCAATTTGTGCTCACTACCTGAATGTAGTCAGTACTTCAGTGAAATGACCTTTTTCTGCTGAGGTTACGCGTCTGCTTTGGCTGACGTTCGTGAGCACCTGCTCTCCCTTGGACTTGTGCTGCGAGTTCTCCGTGGACTTCCCCCGTGGGGATCACTGCTCACACTGTGCTGAACTGGGGTTCATTCGCCACCCCATTCATGGAGGAGGAGGCAGAAGTGTGGTGACTTACTCAAGCACCATGGCTGGAGACTGGGGGAGGCCACAGAGGCCTTGAGTAACAGCTCTGGCTCTGTCACCAGTGGGCTGTGTGACGGGGCACACAGCAGAGCCTCTGTGGGCTCGTTTCCCTTTTGCAAAGGGTTGAAGTAAATGGTAAAGGGAGAACAAATCATCCTTAATATTCGCTGAATGCGACTGCTATGTTAGGCAAGGGCCAGATGTGTTAGTCTGGTGGACAATCATCACCTGACTCCCAGAATGGCCCAATCTGCCTACTTCCAACCCCAGCCACAGAACCCTGGGCAGCTTGCAGATGTGCCATATTTCACCAAAAGCATGAACACTTGTTTTTTCCTCAACACAATACGTCTCCTTAATGTTGCAACATTCTCTCCACAGGACTGTTTATGGGAAGAAGATGTAGGTCGAGGAGGCAGAGATCAGAGAACAGAAGTCTAGTTGGTATTGGGTAAATATCACTGAGGCAACCAGGGGGTGGAGACATTGTAGATGCAAAAGTTGAGTTTCTTTAACCACAAAGAACTGGTTTGTCAGCAGTATCTCTGCAGTTTGCCTGGCTTTACAGCCGTGGCACCAGGAAGCAGAGCTGTTAGACTTGCTTCTGCAGCAACCGTACACTAGCATTGCAAACTAGAGAGTGTTTTAAAGGATTGAGTCTTGGATTCACTATGTGAACTGCTGAGTCTTGAGTTTCTTTGTAGAGAGGTGGTATCCATCCTAGGATCCTTGGTTTATATCTTCTTTCTTTTCTATTGGTTTTCTCAAGAGTTCTATGTCAGCTCGGTTGCTCATCATATAGTGCAAGGACAATAGCTTCCATTTCCAAGGTTTCTATGTGAAGCAACTGTTCTATGACTCTCAGCTCCACAGGCCCCTCTGGCTCATAAGCTCTGGACCTGTGTATGCAGCTGCTCATACCCTGACAGGTACATACTTGTTAAGTAAACACCCAGAAACCTGCTATTCTCCATACTCTTCCTAACTCAGTAAATGGCCGACACTAAGTTCATTGTCCTCCTTGTTGCAACAGTCAGCTGTTTCTCCTCTGGAGCATCTGTCTTTCCAATGCTGTGCACACCATGATGGCTCAGGGCCTGGGGTCTCCTTCCTATACCAGTCCTTCCATGGGTTCCTCATCTCCTGTCTTGAACCCATTCTCCACGCAGCAGCTGGCGAGTTTCTGTAGATCACATAGGAATAGCTTCCTCACTGAAAACATCTCAAAGGGAATCACTTGTTTAGCTTAAACTTTTCATTCTTAGGTTGGGCCCCACTGACCACTTCAGTGGTCTCTGAGATCAAATCTCATGAAAGCTTCCCCATAGAGTTCAAGATCAGGGTGGGGGTAGAAGAGATGATATTCTTAATGAAACTTCGTATCACTCCCACCATCCCACTGCACCATATTTCTGAATTCAAAACACTCCATCAGAATCCAAAATCATTTCTTTATTGCTGATGAATCAGAGTTTCCGGCTGAAAATCTATGAGAAGAAGACAAATGACCTAAGATGAACACAGAAGATAACTAGAGAAGAAAGAGGATGTCTTTCCTGTCCTCCCTGTCAGAGGTGACCACTCCCCATCAGTCCCTCACTGCATCTTGCCTGTAATGCTCATGATATATTTTCCCCCTATGGCATTTATTTATTTATTCTCTTCCTTTGTACAGTCAGCAACTTGAGTTTAGGGGGGCTGTGTCTCCCCTTATCTTCTGTATAGCACTGTCTCCTTTTGTTGGGCTGAGCATGTTCTTAGAATATGAATGTAAAGTTGTTAAGTCACAATATTGTGGCCCTTCTCACTACTAGCTAGGAACATTTCCTTTATTAAAATGCTTGATCTAGAATATTTCAAATATTACAAAGGATTAATATCTTTACCAAGTAATTTGCTCTCACAAACTAACAAAGAAAAGACAAATTCTGTAAGAGAAAAATTGATGAAAGTCATTAGTAGTTTTTTCAAAGAAACAATACGAATGACATTAAACATGTGGCAGAAACTAGGTTTTCCACGTAAAAATTAAAACTACTATTCCCAGGGTATGAAAAACAGGTCCTCATATTCTACTGGGGAGAATGTCAATATGTAAAACTTTGTTGGATAGAAATCAAGCAACAACAAACTTAAAAATTAGACTTTGACCCAGAAATTCCAGGCATTCATCCTACAGAAATAAACAGATCAGGGTATCAAGTTAATGTGAAATAATATTAATTTCAACACTACTAACAATAAACAGTCAAAGTGCAAATAAGTAAAGTTTTCATCATTAGTAGTTTGGATAAATCATGGTAAGCTATACAAACAAATCTATAGAAATCTACATTTTTATAAGAAAAGATGTCCATCATATATTGCACAGATAAGACAAATTGTAAAGCATTTTATCCATCCACCTACCACCCTTCCTTTCATTCTCTGATTCAAAAAAATTGAAAGAATATATATCAAACCATTAACAGTAATTATCATTGGATAAAGTTAACTTATTAGCGATATCTGTAATTTATTTCATATTTTGAAGATTTTTCATTGATTAGTTATTACACTTAAAACAGTAACAAAAGCAACAAATTGGTCAATTTTGGGGGAAAAAGGTTTTTCTTAATTATTAAAGAGCTACTTGAGAGATTTATGTCTGCTCACATGCAGGGAGCAGGTTGTTACATAAAAAGTTTCATGCTATGAAGCTCTTCACTTTGATGGCTTAACTAGGCTGGATGGCAGGGCTGGATCAGATGGAATTTGTACTGATCTTTTGATTCTATCTTTCTACTAAAATCCAAGAAATTACAAGATAAAATTTTTTCCATGTATTTGTACTTCAGCAATGAAGAAAGAAATTACTCTCAAATTTCAACTCTCCATGGATAAAAATTGGATTAATAAATGAGACACAAATTATAGACTCTTAATCCATTTATTATCTCCATCACCTTCATTTCTTTCAAAAAGCACTTTGCATTTCCTACCAAGATAAAACAAATTGATTTCCAATTTTCCTTTTGCTTTTGTCAATTTACTCTTTCTCTGATTTGTCCTTAGAGAACTTCGGTTGGTTTCTGCTATCAGTTATTTCTTTTCTTCCTGGTCAGAATAGGTTAACTAATAAAGATTCAGTTTTTCTTGGTATTGACGGTTATTTGTCTTTGGCTCCTGGAATTTCCAGCTTTTCCCTTTGGGAACTAGAAGCATTTTTCACTTTGCTCTATCATATTGATGGTTTTGTATTGACTGGATCTGATAATTCGTAGATACAAAAACACTCTAGTAACCAGGAGATGAACTTTTCTAAAATCTGTGTCTCCTCAGCAAGCAAGCAGCCTAGACCAGGAGGACAGACATCAGTCCCAGCCTGGGTGCCAACTACAATGGAGTGTTTGAGAAAAAACATGTATCTTGTCTCATTAACTCTGCTGGTAGCTTCCCCCGACCTCAACTGTGAGCATCAAAAGCACGGTGGGCCAGGAAGGAGTGAACACGACAGGATGAAGTGAGCGGGTCTGAGAGGGGCAGGGGGTGGTCCAACTGGCAGAATTCCCGCGCCCACAGATCCTGGGACTTACTTTTGCTGTTTTTATGAGTTCTATTATGCTTGTGTGTTTCTAACTCTACCCACACCTCCCTCTGGAATGTTACCCCCTTGATCACTGGCCACTTTACCCACAGTGGAAACCAAGATGTAGTGGGGGCTTTCATTCCCCTGTGAATCCTTTTGCCAGGAGTTGATAGCTTATCCGAAGGTGGCCCAGCCCTCTCTTCCCCATGAGGACAAACTAACAAGTCTCTGCTTTGTAAATGTCATTTAAGTCGCACTGTCATTTGGCTTCTTCTGTTCCCATCCTGAGTCCCCCACTCATACAGCTGGTTTCTATTGGGAGCCCACCCTCACTTGTCCAGAGCCTTCCTCTCAGGCCCTGCACAGAGGATGATGGATGACACCCCTTGGCAATTCACTAGTACCCAGCATTGCTCGGAGCTTTTATATGCCCTGCACCGCCAAATCCCCAGCAAGGCCATTAGGTGAGCCCTGTACAATCATCTTTTCAGTAGGATTTCTTAGACCTAAGAGTCTTGGCCCTGGAGTCCGATAGCCTATAGTCACATTTCAGTTCTCCCAATTACCAACTGTGTGATTTGGGAAAATCACACTCATTACCTGAAAACCGATTTCACAGGCTGGTTATGAACAGTTGGTGAATTGGTGTTAGAGTGCTAGGTACCTGTTAGATGAACTGACACTTCACACATGGGACAGTCTAGTCTTACTAAGATGAATTAACTTTCTCAATGTTGCCCAGTTCAGGTGGGAAAATTAGAATTCAAACTCATATCTGTATGATTTCCTAGGCCATTCTCTTATCCGCGATTCCATGCCAGGTCTGATCAGGCCCACTACCCCTTCTTTTGCCTTCATACTTCTCAAAAAAGCTACTTTTTTGCCAAATCTCCTGGCCCATCCTGAGCTTACCTTTGCCTTTCTTGTTCTGTCAGAAGAGGGTGACTGGCTTCCCTGGGGTAAAGGCCAATGGTCTGTGCCATCCAGGGGTCGCTGCGCTAACCCTCGAGGGTCTCTCTCCACAGACCCAAGTTTTGTTCACCAGCACCCCCATCCCATCCCAAAGCAGGCCCCTTTTCTAATGAAGTAATAACTTATGAGTATTTTTTTT